>BDJD01000649.1:184965-205212 GCA_002564525.1 Rosa multiflora
TTTTGATTGTTTGATAGTTTAATGCTTTCATCACTTTCATGCTTTGACAGTTTGGGAGTTTGCAGGAAATTGATAATTTGCTATGTTGATGTTGATTGTTGAATATGTAGATTGTAGATACTGTTTTGAGTTTGAATGAGTGAATAGATTGTGATATATTGAATCATTTGAATGTATGTATGGAAATCAGGAAAACTGAAAACTGGAAACCAGAAACGGCTGAAAAGCAGTGTTTCTATGTCGAAAAATCTAGGAACCGATTTTGGAACCGATTTTGGAACCGATCCGAGTTTGGAACCGAGAAACCGAGAATGGAACCGAACTGAGATTGGAACCGAAAAACCGAGGAACCGACCCGAGCATGGTCGGTTCGGTTCTAGATCGGTTCTTGCTCCAAAAAACAGAAAACCCGAACCGATAATCTGATGTCGGTTCCGGTTTCGGTTCCGGCGAATTTTTGCATTTTTAGAACCGAATCCAGCCCTACTATCAAGCCATAGTGTTTGGCCTTAAACAAATCATGATGGGCTAGGTTTGAGCACTTAAACACTAATGGAATTTGTTAGGTTTAAGCACTTAAACACTAATGGAATTTGTTAGGTTTGAATCACTTTCTGCTCCTTTATTCCTTCAGTTATATCTCCACCAAGAAATCAGAATGGGCCTTCGACTTCTTCATATAAAATGATCCATAATGAGTGTAGATCATTGTGGTGGAATTTCAGAGCTTAATTCCATGTGGTTGGGCCGGAAACTCTGCTGGACTCCTTACAGGTTCAGTTTTCCAGTTTTGCTTCTGCAGAAAATTGGACTGATTGTTTGAAGACTTTCCACTCAAAACTAGCTCTGACACTCTTCATAAGAAATGATCCTTTGGATGTCTAGAATTCATCTGGAGAGTTTTAGCTCATTTGGATTTCGTTTGGTTAGTCTACCGCTCCTTCCTTGCTTGGCTTGGTTTCTCCTAGTCGGAGTAGGAAATGTGTAAAGTTGACCTTTTTAGTGCATTTCCATTTTTCTCCATCATTTCTAGGTAATTATGGACCTAACACTCATTTCTTCTTCATCTACTCCAACGTACCTAAAAATAGAAATTCAGTTAAAAATTGATTCGGTTAAGGAATTAACTACTAAAATATTACATTAAGATGCTCCTATCAAGGTGTAATCATCAAGAACGAGTGAGATCTAGCTTGGTTCACGCTTAACTTTCTCATCCGTGGGTCTCCGGTAACTATTTACACATTGACTCTCAAATTCTTATTTTATAGCTCCATATATACATGACATATCAGCAGTGGCGGATCCAAGATTTGAGAGTTGTCTAGGCTAATTAGAACAACCACTATTTTTTTTTTTTTTTTTGCATAAACCCAGACACTATCACCAAAACTCTAAAAAAAATTCTCTAATCTGCAACACAAAATGCACATCTTTAAATAAAAAATAATCACAACATAATCAGAAGCCAAAGAAACCATCAAGAAATTCCAAAGCCAAACAAAAGCTTGACTGCTTGAGCTGAAAAACCAGTCCCTGTTTGATGTTTCCGAACACCCACCATAAATAGTGTACACAAACAAACCCAAAACCGATAGCCCCCAACTCACCAAGCAAAACCAATAGTAAGAGAAGTCCCAACAATCCCAATCCTCAACTTATACACAAAAGCCCAACTCAAAATTACATCCGCCACTGGTAGCAAACAGAATCGGCGAGCTTCTCCTTCTGCAATTTCTTTAAGAAAACCCCATTGGGAAAAAAAGAGCAGGAAGAAGAACATAGATGTATCAAAAATTCAAAACAGGAGAGATCGATAGAGTTTCATACCTTGTTTACGAGAAAGCGAAAGAAAGAGTGTTGCTTTGGAGATTCCTTGGTCTGCATCGCAGACTGAAGCTACTGGACAACAAGGGGTGAGATTTTCCACAAGAAGGGAACTTGGGTGGGGATTGCTTGAGGCATTTCGCTTTCGAAGATAAGTAGTGTGAGGCTCCATCGAAAGAAAGATTGTTGCTTTGGAGATTCCTTGGTCTGCGTCGCAAACTGAGGCTACTGGACAACAAGGGGTGAGATTTTCCACAAGAAGGGAATTTGGGTGTGGATTGCTTGAGGCATTTCGCTTTCGAAGATAAGTAGTGTGAGGCTCTTGTTGCTTTGGAAATTCCTCGGTCTGCGTCGCAGACTGAGGCTACTGGACAACAAGGGGTGAGATTTTCCACAAGAAGGGAATTTGGGTGCGGATTGCTTTAGGCATTTCGCTTTCGAAGATAAGTAGTGTGAGGCTCCATCGAAACACACAAATCTGACCTACTGAGTAGTGTGCGGCTGTGAGCTGCTGTGGGAGACTGGGAATACACGCAACTTTTATAGATAATTTTTTTTTCTTTGGGCTGGTATAGGCTAAAGATAGATATATATATATATATATATATATATGTATATATATATATATATATACAGATCCTATCCAGAGCGGAGTTCCGCTTTGAAATTAACGTGTGAAGTTCGAGTTTTCGGTCACTTTTCGGTTGCATATCCACATCTCGACCATTCAGTTTGCAGGTACTAGTGTATAGATCATCTCTGCAAATTTTCAGCCAAATTGATGATCCTTAAGGCATTCATAACTGCTTTAAACCTAGTACGGTTTAGGTTGACAGATTCAGTCCGTTCATTGGTTTAAGCGAGTTAGATATCTTAACGATATTCAATTTGGCTGAAAATTTGCAGAGATGATCTATACAGTAGTACCTAAAAACTGAACAGTCGAGATGTGGATATGCGACCGAAAAATAACCGAAAACTCGAACTTCACACATTAATTTCAAAGCGGAGCTCCGCTCTGGATATATATATATATATACTTAAGGGTTTTTGGCCTAAAATATTGTCTAGGCTTGAGCCCATATAGCCTTCTACTTCCTTCCGCCCCTGGACATATGTGTGATCCAACCCTTCAAAATAATCAAATACCAACATATATGAGCATTATCCATACAAAAACCATCAATCCAAACCTTATGGCTTTACAAAACTTGAAATAAGTCAAGAAGATTGAGTAATCGACAAATATAAATATTAAAAATTATCACAAACAAACTATCAAAAATTGAAACATATTAAAAATTTAATTTAAATTATAAATGTAATTATTTCGGGATGAGCTCGGGATTGAAATTACAATCCCAATCTAATCCTAAAGTATTCAGGACGGGACCATCCCGATCACTAAAAAAAATTAATGATCTCGTCCCATATTGCCCGGGATGGGATGGGATGGGTTCGGGTTCAAATGCCAACCCCTAAGAGCAAGTCATTGTTGTACTGTTTGCTAAATTACATAATGAATGATATTTTTATTAAAAAAAAAAAAATCATACGATTAATAAAGCTTGTTAAAAAAAAAATTAATAAAGCAAAGACCAGCCGTACTTGTGCACCTGCAAACCATGCTATAATTAAAGCAAAGGGATAATTTCACAAATAGTTACTCAACTTTTATCTATTCAACACTTTGGTCACTCACTTTTTAAATATATCACTTTGGTCACTCAACTTTAAATATGTTATTTATTTTAGTCACTTTGTTATTTTTTTTTATTAAAAAAAAATTATTTGCCACAATATCAAGAATATTTTCGTCGAACTAATTATGATAAATTGAGAAATCTGAATTAAAATAATTGGGAGAAGTGATTAAAATGAGATAAAATACTCATTCGGTGACTAAAGTAATTGACAGAGTAATAATTGAGTGACCAAAGTGTCGACTGACTCAGAGTGATAATTTGTGAAATTCTCCCTTGAAGCTTAAAGCAAAAGAAAACTTTTATCTTTAATGCCTACGCCTACGTTCCTTATCTTTTCCTCCCGCCAAAAAGTAATCAAATTATTAAAGCAAAATAGAATCTTCATCGTTTTGACTTTTCTGATCCATCAGCTGCCGACTTTCCTAATCTCTTCCTCTGGTAGGAAGGCCACCAATTAATTAAAGCAAAAAGAAAATCCTTATCTTTTTTTAACCAATCAAATGCCAACATTACTTATCTCTTCCTTACCCAAAAATGCACAGCAGAGACTATAACATCTCCCTTCACTCTCTAGCACCAAACAGCCGAAACATCCATTCTCTCTTTTCTCGCATCTTTACACCAATCTTCACTATTTTTCTCAAGAACTGCAAAGAGGAATCTAAGGTGTAATCATCAAGAACGAGTGAGATCTAGCTTGGATCAAGCTGAACTTTCTCATCCGTGGGTCTCCGGTAACTATTTACACATGCATCAACTCTCAAATTCTTATTT
The DNA here is from genome assembly GCA_002564525.1 of Rosa multiflora. Classification (NCBI taxonomy): domain Eukaryota; kingdom Viridiplantae; phylum Streptophyta; class Magnoliopsida; order Rosales; family Rosaceae; genus Rosa; species Rosa multiflora. The sequence goes on from BDJD01000649.1 coordinate 189,273, forward strand.
TATAGCTCCATATATACATGACATGTGTGATCCAACCTACCTAGCAAGTAGCAACTACCCAGTAACCCAGTAAAACTCCTCCTCCACCTTTATCATATCATAAACTGAAAGAATAAACATTGCTTTCATTGTTTTCATTTGTGTTGAGTACGTACTCCACCCTGCAGCATGCTTATGGTTTCTTGATATAGCTCTACTTCTCAGATTCAAAAAGCCAATAAAATTCAGAAAACAAATCCCCTTAGCTTGATTTCCATCTGTTCCTTGATTTGATTGTGTCATTCTCATATTTGCTTTACTTTTGCTCTGCGAATTGTTTCCAAAAATTACCAGAAAAAGAAAATAACTTCCATATATTTGCACATTCTTACGTCTCTGTTCTTTTTTCAAGAAGAACCGTAGGTATTCACACTCAAAGTACGAACTCTTAGTGAAGATTTCATTCCCAGCTGATCACAACTTCATAACCAAATAACAAGACATACAAGGTACGTCCTTTAATTTCAATTGCTCAATCCACTCGTAAGTTCTTTATCACTATATAAATATTCATTTTTCTGTCTTACCTTACTCATTTCGGATAAAAAGCAGACAATGACAGGACTGGATTCGGCCCAAAACCGATCCTATTTTTTAACCACCACCGAACCGAATGCAAGTTCGAACTCCATTCAAATTCTGAAATTGATTAGGAGCTAGAGACTTGATGTGGTTTAATTATGTACTAACTTAAAGATTACAATATTTGAATATGACATTGTCCAGTCTAGATGAAATTTTACCAAATTAACAACAGCAAACTGGGGTGCATTCCAAATAAAAAGTTTGAAAATTACATAATAATTGAAGAAACTTGAAGCAAATTGCAGCAGCAAATTTGGTCTTGTCGATTAAGTCACAACAACAAAAAATGTTTGAGACCCAAAACTGTATAGCAATTTCTTTTCATTATCTCTAAAACTTCATCAAGTTAACCAACCCAGAACTTACCTTCCTTCATCCAAAAGAGTCTTGTGAGATGATTTTAGATCACCAACCCACAAGTACAAATGGGTACCGAATAGATCAAAACTAAAATCGATTATAACTAAATGAAAAGATATAATCATAAACAAAACTAGACTGGGATTCTATTGACGCTTGCCCCCCTAATTCCATGGTTATCCTTAAGTCCTGAATGTGTGCCATCACTCTCTCTCACTAAGCAATTAAGCATGGAAGATGTAATCAACTTTGGTGACTGTTAATTAGTCACAGAATTAGACACAAAGTGTCGTAGATCCAGATTGAGTTATGGAAACACATCCTCTGAAAATGAATCCAGATTTTGATACGAAACTCAATCAGCGAAGTTTGATCAAATTGTGAAAACTGATCAACCCAAATTACAAAAATCGGAAAGAAGTTGAAATCCCAGATGCAGATGGGAACCTGTTAAGAGTCAAAAGCAATCCCAATCAAAATCAAAATCTCCAGGATAAAAAAGCTAAAACATACCCAATCATAAAGCGTTTTGGCCAATTCTTCATTGAAAAGGTAAAATAAAAGATCGAGTCCAAAAGAAGATCACAACGTTGATAGTGATCTATTAAATTCAAATCCAAACCAAAAAATTTGTTTTCTCCAGTTGGCGGGTATTAGAGTTGGGGAAGAGAGAGCACAGAATTAGAGAGGCTTCTGTTCACCATTGCCTAGATCAGATTACAAATCTTGGAACTCCAAGAAGATTTGTATCTGATTTTTAGTTTTATTCAATTAACTTATCCAGAAATTTATTTTTTATAATTTATTTTCCCAGAGTTAGATATTTGTTAGGTGAGATGGAGTGGGTGCACAAATGTCACCATATGAATGGAGGATATTGAGGACAGAAGAGTTTCAAGCTCTCTGGCACTGCTTCTCTTTTTTATGACCTCAAGTCATACAACTGAAAATATATGACCATTTCGTAAGTCGTTATGGTCTATTATTTATAATTCTTTTTTCCGTAAATTTTTTTTGATGCAAGTAAACTAATGGCATATATTTCCTTTAGTATTCACTGAATTTCGTCATAGGCATCTTGTATTGTAGGAAAAGAACTTGAACTCGTTCACTTGTCATCATTTAGTTTTCTTATTCACTTGTCATCATTTAGTTTTCTTACTTTTAATATGTCTTTAAATGAGTCAAATCTCAATAAATATTATATCATCTTAATATTTACTTTTATGGATATTCTACAGGAATGGATTGTCTTTGTGCAATTGGTAACGGGGTTGTTGGAAAAATAGCCGAGTACACGGTTGAACCCTTTGGACGCCTAGTGAGACGCCAAGTGGGTTATCTAATCCACTACAACAAGAATCTTCAAACTCTAATGACCCAAGTGAAGATTTTGAGCGTCGCCAGAGATAGAGTACAGCAACAGGTTGATGGAGCTGATAGAAGAGGTGAGAAAATCCATAATGATGTCCAAAAATGGCTCGAAGAAGTGGGTCAGATCATAAAAGACACAGAAGAATTCTTGAAGGAAAAATGCCAAGCAACTGGAGAGCCGAACGAAGTCTTAAAGGATGCAAGCCAAGCAAATGAAGAGCCAAGCGAAGTCTTGAAGGATGAACATCAGGCAAAGATGAAGCGTCCCCATCAACTTTGTCCTAACCCGATACTTCGTTATCAACTAAGCAAGAAGTCAACAAAGTTGGTGGAGGCCGTGGATGAACTCTATAAAAGAAAAGACTTCTCCATTGTTTCACACAGTGTTCGCCCACAAGAGGTATGTGTCATACCTACTGAAGACTATGAGGCATTTGATTCAAGGATTTCAACTTTGAGTAAAATCATGGATGAATTGAGAAGTCCCAGTGCCGACATCATTCTAGTGTATGGTATTGGGGGTGTCGGTAAAACCACACTAGTGGAAGAAGTTTTCAGGCAAGTTACGAAAGATAAGTTGTTTGATGATGCAGTCATGGTACGAGATGTGAAAAATCCAAACTTGGAAGCAATTCAAAAAGAAATTGCTGAAAAGTTAAGTCTTGAAGTTTTGTCAAACCAGACTATCTCCGTAAGAGCCAATAAAATATGTGAAAGAATAAAAAACAAGAAGACTCTTGTGATTTTGGATGATGTCTGGGAACAAATTAACTTGAAAACTCTCGGGCTTCCCCACATACCTACTTGTAAAATACTGCTGACCTCTAGAACTGGAAAGGTATTAACTGCTGACTACATTAAGCAGAGGGAGTTTCTGCTCGGCATTTTAGGCCAAGATGAAACTTGGCTTTTATTTGAGAAGACAGCAGGGGATGTTACTAAAGATTCCGCTATAAAAACCTTAGCAACTCAAGTAGCCCAAAGATGTGGAGGTTTGCCTCTTTTGATTATCGCAGTAGCAAGAGCTTTAGAACATAGTTCTTTACCTATATGGGAATATGCCCTAACAAGTCTTCACAGGTTTGATGAGAAAGAAGACTTCACGGAACAAGCTTACTTGGGTCTTGAATGGAGTTACACTCGATTGAATGAGCAGCTTAAGCCATTGTTCTTGTTGTGTGGTACTACTATACAGGGGAACTCTATTTCTTTGACGAACTTATTGAAATATAGTATGGGCTTGGGTTTTTTTAAAGGTCTTTCAGTTGAAAATGCTCGAAATGCATTGTACACACAAGTTGATAAACTTAAGAGTTCTTGTCTATTGCTAGACGGAGATGATAATACATGTGTCAGAATGCATGATCTTTTACATGATGTTGCTATCCGGATTGCGACTAGAGATCAAGACGTCCTAGTACAAAATGGAGTTCATCAGTTGGAAGAATGGCCAGATCAAGAATATTTTAAAAGGTGCAGTAAGATCTTCTGGTCCTGTTGCATTATCCCCAGTCTTCCTGACGTACAATGGAAATGTCCTGAGCTAGAAATGTTCAGTTTGCATGGTAATAGTGAAAAAAATGATCAACATTCGAAAATTCCAAGCAATTTTTTTGAAGAAATGCCAAAACTCAAGGTGTTGGATATTTGCAATCTGCCTCTCATGTCACTACCTCCATCTCTTGAATTGCTAAAAACCAATCTTCAAACATTGTGTTTAGATCGATGCACGTTGGAAGACATAGCTCGAGTTGGAGAGCTAAGCAACTTGGAAACTCTTAGCTTTGCTAACTCCAAGGTCAAAGAGTTGCCGAAAGAAATAGCGAAATTGACTCATCTGCGGTTGTTGGACTTGTCGGATTGCCATGAGCTTGAAGTGATTTCACCTAATGTCATATCAAGTTTGACAAGGATCGAAGACTTGAGAATGAAAAACAGTTTTTCAAAATGGGAGGCTGAGAGAGACATCAACGAAAGAAAGAATGCTAGTCTTTTGGAGCTGAAGCAGTTATCTCGACTAACTGCATTAGAAATATATATTCCAGATGTTGATATTCTTCCACCAAACTTGTTCTCCAATATGCTCAAAAGATATCATATATATATTGGTGGTGTGTGGAAAAGCAGGTATACGTGGCAGAAAACTATGGCTGAAACGACCCTCAATACACTAAAGCTCGAGCTCACTCCCAGCAATCAATCGGATCAAGGTCTAAGAAGGCTGATGATGAAATCTGAAGATTTGGCCTTGGATGTGAAGGAAGGTATTAATAATAGTTTGTATCAATTAGACAACGAAGGTTTTCTGCACCTGAAACGCCTCCTACTCCAAAACAATGTTGATCTTTCATATATCAATGACAAGAAGGTATGTCCCTTGGCTTATTCATATTCTATTTACAGTTATTTTTGTACGACAAGAAACATTTGTTTGGGTCATTCTACCATTTTTATGTGCATGTAGAAAATAATTTTCCAAGAATTCCTCGCTCCAATTTCATGAAGAGAGTGCATCAAGTTTTAGTTTTTATAAAGAAACTTATATAGGTTGTATACTAAACTGAGTACGCCCAGAAATGATAATAAAAAGAAAAGAAATGCGTGTGTGTGTGTGTATGGGTGTTTGGGGAGTTAAATAAACTTGATAGATCAATTTCGCTATATTTGAATCTGGAATTGCTCTATGTTGGTTCTTTTTTTGTCTGCCTGTATGTTGCAGGTTTGTGTTTGGTAGTTTAAAAGCACTTCGTAGAAATAAAAATATAAAATTAATGAAATTGCTACCAATAGCTTCTTAATTAGTACTTCTAGCCGCCTTACATATTTGACATATGGTGAGGTAATTGATTAAACTATATTCATCGTCATGCTGTGTAATCTGATTATTCGCACCAGTAGCATAGTCGGTTTTATATTTGGTGTCATATACTTCCCTATCTATACTACACGAATTTATAAGGTTACCTATAATCTACCTATTTTGAATATATATAGCTAATTAACGTAGATGAACTGTGTACTCCATATATGCAGGTTGTGTTCCCCAACTTAACAACCTTGAGCATACAAAAATGTGATCATTTAAGATTCTTGTTCTCATGTTCTATGGCTAAAAGTTTCGTACAGCTCAAACATCTTGAGATACGCAACTGCAACAGCATGGAAGAGGTAGTATCATCAACAACAGATTACAATGAAGAAAATATGAATGACATGTTCTGTAAGCTTGAAACTCTGGAACTGGAACGACTTCCATGCCTCGGTAGAATTTGCACAGGTACTCGTATTGAATTTCCGTCCTTGAAGAAGTTGGTTATAAGGTATTGTAAAAAATTGAAGGCATTCATCTGTGACCCTATGAGTGATAAAAGTACTAGAAACTGCAAAGAAATTGAAGAGAAGGAGTCAGAGGAGAGCCCAAGTGTTGAACATGAGAGTGTTGCAGAACGCTGCCTTTTTAACGACAAGGTAACTTAATTATACTCTGTTGCTTGATATTTCATTGATATGTCCAGTTAAGTGAAACGAAAAAGGCTTTTGTAAAATGTCCCTAATTACATGTAATGATGCAGGTAAGATTTCCTAGCTTGGAGGAATTGAAAATCGAATCTTTAGACGAGTTGCAGACAATATGGCACAATAACCAACTTGCTGATCAAGACTCTTTTTGCCGACTCAAACAAGTTGACGTTTGTTGGTGCAAGAGTCTGATAAGTATATTTCCGCCTAGTATCATGGGGAGATTGAATGCTCTGGAAAGATTAGAGATACAACTTTGCGGCTCGCTAAAAGTGGTATTTGACGTCGGAGGAATTAATGTTGAAGAGACACGTGTCAACACATCATCCCCTTATGTTCGTATGTTCTGTAAGCTTGAAACTCTGGAACTGCGAGACCTTGCATGCCTCCGCAGAGTTTGCACAGGTACTCCTATTGAATTTCCGTCCTTGAAGAGGTTGGATATAAGGAATTGTGAAAAACTGAAGGCATTCATCTGTGACCCTATGAGTGATAAAAGTACTAGAAACTGCAAAGAAATTGAAGAAAAGGAGTCAGAGGAGAGCCCAAGTGTTGAACATGAGAGTGTTGCAGAACACTGCCTTTTTAACGACAAGGTAACTTAATTATACTCGATCTGTTGCTTGATATTTCATTGATATGTCCAGTTAAGTGAAACGAAAAAAGCTTTTTGTAAAATGTCCCTAATTACATGTAATGATGCAGGTAAGATTTCCTAGCTTGGAGGAATTGAGAATCGAATTTTTAGACGAGTTGCAGACAATATGGCACAATAACCAACTTGCTGATCAAGACTCTTTTTGCCGACTCAAACAAGTTGACGTTTGTTGGTGCAAGACTCTGATAAGTATATTTCCGCCTAGTATCATGGGGAGATTGAATGCTCTGGAAAGATTAGACATACGAGGTTGCGGCTCACTAAAAGTGGTATTTGAAGTCGGAGGAATTAATGTTGAAGAGACACGTGTCAACACATCATCCCCTTATGTTCGTATGTTCTGTAAGCTTGAAACTCTGGAACTGGAACGACTTCCATGCCTCCGCAGAGTTTGCACAGGTACTCGTATTGAATTTCCGTCCTTGAAGACATTGGCCATAGAGCATTGTAGACAATTGAAGGCATTCATCTGTGACCCTATGAGTGATAAAAGTACTAGAAACTGCAAAGAAATTGAAGAAAAGGAGTCAGAGGAGAGCCCAAGTGTTGAACATGAGAGTGTTGCAGAACGCTGCCTTTTTAACGACAAGGTAACTTAATTATACTCTGTTGCTTGATATTTCATTGATATGTCCAGTTAAGTGAAACGAAAAAGGCTTTTGTAAAATGTCCCTAATTACATGTAATGATGCAGGTAAGATTTCCTAGCTTGGAGGTATTGATAATTTGTTCATTAGACGAGTTGCGGACAATATGGCACAATAACCAACTTGCTGATCAAGACTGTTTTTGCCGACTCAAAATTGTTGCAGTTAGATATTGCAATGGTCTGATACGTATATTTCCGCCTAGTATCATGGGGAGATTGAATGCTCTGGAAAGATTAGACATACGAGGTTGCGGCTCACTAAAAGTGGTATTTGAAGTCGGAGGAATTAATGTTGAAGAGACACGTGTCAACACATCATCCCCTTATGTTCGTATGTTCTGTAAGCTTGAAACTCTGGAACTGCAAGGACTTGCATGCCTCGGTAGAATCTGTACAGGAACTCGTATTGAATTTCCGTCCTTGAAGAGGTTGGTTATAGAGCATTGTAGAAAATTGAAGGCGCTCATCTGTGACCCTATGAGTGATAAAAGTACAAGAATCTGCAAAGAAATTGAAGAGAGGGAGTCAGAGGAGAGCCCAAGTGTTGAACATAAGAGTGTTGCAGAACGCTGCCTTTTTAACGACAAGGTAACTTAATTATACTCTGTTGCTTGATATTTCATTGATATGTCCAGTTAAGTGAAACGAAAAAGGCTTTTGTAAAATGTCCCTAATTACATGTAATGATGCAGGTAAGATTTCCTAGCTTGGAGGAATTGAAAATCGAATTTTTAGACGAGTTGCAGACAATATGGCACAATAACAAACTTGCTGATCAAGACTCTTTTTGCCGACTCAAACAAGTTTACGTTAGTCATTGCAACAGTCTGATAAGTATATTTCCGCCTAGTATTATGGGGAGATTGAATGCTCTGAAAATATGTCTAATCTTAAGTTGCAACTCGCTAAAAGTGGTATTTGAAGTCGGAGGAATTAATGTTGAAGAGACACGTGTCAACACATCATCCACTTATGATCAGTTGACACCTTTGTACTGTCAAAATCTTGAATTCTTGAGCGTACGCCACGCTGACAGTTTGAAAAATATATTCCCAGCGTCTTTGGCCAGAGGACTTCCGCAGCTACGATTTCTGAAGGTGGGGTTTTGTCGTGATCTGGTGGAAATAGTTGGTGAGGAAGAGGGAGGAGTAGAATTACCAACGCCTCCTCAGTTTGTGTTCCCAAAGGCAACAGATGTGCGTTTGGAGTCTCTGCCCCAACTAAAAAGTTTTTATCCGGGAAAGCATACTTCCACGTGGCCATTACTCAAAGAATTGACAGTAAGATTAAAAAGAGGAATTAATGAAGCTTTCAGGATAAACATGAGTCGGGCCCAGTAAAGTCAATCTTTCCAATTGACAAGGTAAGACAACTTTTTACATTTTCTAATTTCTCATGCAAAGTTCCTTCTTATCCTCTGTTTCAAAGAACAAAAGAAATAACCTGTTTTGCTAATTTAAGTTCTCCTATCTGCTATTTCCTGTTGACGCGTAATTAAAGGATAATGAATTGAGTAAATAGCCCTTGGGATTAGCCTACCATCCTAAATCATCTTTCACCAGTCACAATCACCCAAGAAATTATTACAACTAAATCATCCTTAAATGGATAATGAATATCAATTTCAATTTGTGGACAGGGGTATGGTTGCATTATCAAACTTTTCATTGTCATTAGTGAATTAAATAGATGTAGGGTGATTTATTCAAAAAAGAAAAGAAACTAGATATATAGTGAGTGGGTCAGAAAATTACATTGAAATTGAGCCAGATTAAAGGTTTGATTTTCTCCACTGTAAATAAACCTTACTAAATTTAAATTAAACATAAAAATAAAATCAGTTTTCTTAAAAAAAAAAACTACAAAATATATCTAATCGAAGTGATTACTATCTTATTAATATATTGAAGTGTTAATTAGATTAATATAAGTTGGTGAGTTGTGATTTGTTTGTTATGGCTAAAACTAACACCATGTAAGTTATGGGGACGAATTTCATTTTCATTATGGATATGAGAGGGATAGTGATTATTAGAGATAATACAAAAACAAAACTCAATCAAAATGTATTATAATCTTTATGAATAATCCTCAAAGAAAAAAAAAAAAAAATCTTGATGAAATGCTAGTATATTCTTTATAATAATGTGATCTCTTACTTTGTATCTATCTAATATATACGTTGATATATTTCCATTCAGGATTCATTCCCAAACTTGGAAGAATTGTCCGTGGACGAGGTGGAAATTTGGTACGGTACATCCCCAGTACCAACAGAGTCGTTCAGCAACCTAAAATATATTAAATTTAATTTTTGGGTACCTTTCTCCCAGCAAGCTACATCACTCTTCCTCCAGAAATTACACAATATTGAAACAATTGAAGTGTATGGTGCTCCTCCCAATGAAATATTTGTCAGTGAAGGAAACAGTAGTTGTGAGGAAATACAAGCAGTTGGGACCCTACCAAGCATACGAATTTTAAAGTTTAACAATTGCGAAATGTGGCATCTATGGAAGGAGAACTCCGGATCAGGGGGCCCAATTTTTCCGAACTTGGAAGTTCTAGAGGTGACGCATCATTCTCTCCTAGTAAAGAATTTGGAATCATCAGCGATTTCCTTCTGGAATTTAACAACTTTGAAAGTAAATGATTGTCAGGGTTTGGAACATTTAATAACTTATTCAGTGGCTAAAAGCTTAATGAAACTGACAATAATGGAAGTGAGTCGATGTCCAAAAATTACAGTCATAGTGACAACAGATGGAGATGATGCAGCAAAGGAGATTACTTTCAAAGGGTTGCAAGTTTTAACCCTTCGTGGACTGCCAAAAATGCAAGGCTTTTGCTCCGGAAGTTGCATTGTGAATCTCCCATCCTTGACTACTTTATCCATGAGCGACCGCCTTAAATTGAAGATTTTCCAAGAAAAGCTAAAGATAACAAGCAAGCACTCTGACACGGAGGAGGAGAAGGAAGACAATGTGGATGAGGAAATAGCAAGTTTTTATCTACCCAATCCTTCATCCTATTCTTTTAGGCCTGGGACCGGGTCGGTTCCGGTTAAAAAACCTAGGAACCGACATCGAAAACTACATACCACAAACGGTTCAGGTTTAAAGAAAAAATATTCAAAACCGAACTAGAACCGAACAGTTTCTAATCGGTTCGGTTTGTGCCTTTTTCTCGGTTCCTAAACAATCTAATACTTGATGGGAACCGTCTCTTTTCTAGGCCCCAATTTCTCAGCTCCAACCCTTCGATGCTTATCTGAATAAATCAAGCAAACACAAACAGAATCAGAATTAGAAATCAAGCCAAAAGAAGCTCGAGATTGAGGGAGGAGATTGAAAAATTAGAGATCCTATCAATGACCGAACTGCTACTTCTACCCACATATCCTCCTTCGACCCAGACCAAACTGCAGCTTGAACCTTGGAACCACTGCAGCTCGGACCTCAGACGCCGGACTGCCTGTTGCCAACCGGCGGCGCCATCGGATTTGAAGAAGAGAGTTGAAGAAGAAGCTGCTGCCCAGACCTCTTCCACATATAATCTGCCAGCTGCTGCACCTTTTGTCCACCCATCGACGAAACCAATCTGCTTTAATGTTTTCTTTGTGAGTTTTTCTATTGGAACCTCTAAATTTACTCACTTGACATCTATGCTTTTTACACCTCTTATCAAATTTTCAAATACTAAATTTACTCACTAAAATTCCTCAAATAACCTCACTCATATAATTTGCAAACAAATTATTATCTTTAAAATAAAAAATTTAGTCATTTTAATGATTTAATCACTCTATAAATCTTAACTAAATATACATTTCTTAATCAAACTTGAGTTTCAAAAATTAATGTCTAATCAATAAGAAAATGCCATGAACTATTATGTTTTTTTTCTTTCTATTTTAGCTGTGCAAAAAAAAAAAAATCATTTGTTTTTATTCTCAAAAAAAAAATCATTCTTTTCTTAATGGGTTTTTTTTCTGTATTTTTTTGTACCACATGATTAATTATTTAACTTTTTTTTTTTGCATATATAATGGATTGATTTAGATTTAGGTCATAAATCATAAGAGCATTTATTTTGTTTTCCCTCACCAATATGCGTTCAACATATATATCATACATTTTTATGTCACATGATCTTAATCATATTTTTAATTCTTAGTAAATATATATGAAACTGACAATAATGGAAGTGACAAAAAATAATAAGGAATACATATATATTTACTGACAATATTTTTATGTCACATGATCTACATAAAATAAATATAATATTTTTTTGGTATAATTATTGTCCTTAATAGTCATTTTATAGTAGGTTAAATGAAATATAATAATTCATAATAGAATGAGGTTAAGTGAGCAGATTTAGAGGTCCCAATAGAAACTCTTTCTTTGTAGAGAACGAAGAAAAGAAAGAAAAAGAATAGTTTTCTATAAACGAGGATAAGAAAAGAAGATATTAATAAACAATAGGTAGGTGAATATGTGGGTTTTCATCGAGAGGAGGGGGGAGAGAGAAAGAGTGTGAGTTTTTTAGGATTCATATTTTTAATAGATCATTTGGAGGGGACAAGGCTGAGTGGAGCAGACAAAAAAGAAGAAGGTCTAGAGTGGATAAAAGATCGGAATCATAGGATATTGAGTGGTGGTCTAGTGGATAATAAATGTCAACCCACAAACTCATGTTTTTTTATTATGTTTTTATACATATATTCTAAATGTCAATTTTATCCTTACATTCGATAGAAAAATTAACAGAAGTACCAAAGTGTCAAACAGAGTCTAAATTCAAGTACCAAACTGCCCCCTTTAATACATCAGGTATCAAACTGTCCAAGTAGCAATACCTCAGGTACCATAGGAGGAATTTACCCATAATAATATATACATATTATTTGATATCTAGTAGTTCGGTTCCGCACAAGTTTAAAAAATGAAAAGCGGAACCGAACCGTTATTACCATATAAAGAACCGAACCGAAAAACATGCATGTTAATATTCTGAAGAACCGAACGGAACCAGATTTTTCGGTCCGGTTCGGTGCGGTTTAGCCGGTTTTACCGTTCCAGATCCCAGGCCTACATTCTTTAATTTGATTTTTCAACTTTTGTACACTGTAGGGAGACAAGCAAAATTCTATTGTAGTTCATAATACCCTTGTTTTAAAAATAATTTTGATTGTATTTAAAACAGGAATTTGAAAAATAAAGAATTTTGATTATTTAAGATATTGTGTAGTTATCGAAGTGAAACCCACAGTTATAAACTTGCTTGTATATGTAAGTAATCACAACACTACATATGTTTATAGAATTATAGAGAGTGGATATCAATATTACAAACTTATTTCAATGTTAAATGTTGTTTCTGATATGTTCCGCAGGGCGTGTCGAGTGCTGAAACAAATATTGCAAGCTAGTCACCATTTCAAATCTTAACCATGTACATTTCACGGTGAGTACTTTAATGTGATGTAATCGAATAGGAACATATACTTGTTTTGATTACTTATTATGCATGAAATGCTTGCTTCGTGATCGTTCTGACAATTAAACATTTAAATGTTGTGCTTGCGCCTCTCCTGCGATTGCCAATCCTATCTTGTTTCAGGTGAGCCTGCAAGCTGCTGCCTCAAGGAGAGCAGTACAGAAGGCCCACCCTGTTTCAGTGGAAGGACGCTCCCTACTACGTGTTTGAGAAATGGTTGTGGGATTTGTGGAAGCATTGATGCTTTCCGAATGTTCTTTTACTTGACTGGTTTGAAAGTTCCATCTTTCTAATCGCAAAAGGAGGACTCTCTACTTTCGGCCCTTGGGGTTGTCTATCAGCTCTGATGTTGTGGTGTTGAAGTTGGAGTCTTTACCTTGTCCAGCTACCAAATCCAAGACGTTTTGATCTTTTCCTTGGCTTATATGTTATGGTTTTTACTGCTTGCCATGTTGTATTTATCAATGAAGTGTGGTTTATGATTGAGCGCGAACAACGAACAATTTTTTTCCTTCTATTTTCTGTAGTAAGAGAACTTTAGAGTTCGTGTCAGATTAGGTTGAACATTAGCAGCTGCTGCAGTTCTTGGTTCTTACTTTTATGTATTCTCACAGTTGCACTTATCAATACAAACAAATAAGGAGAGATATGAATGCCTTGGATTTCAAAAGAGGGGGGCTATTCTTAGTTCCTCCTCTTTTCATTCAGTTGCTTTCCTGAATCGATGGTAACCTCTCACCAAGATTATGATTTCAGCCACACGAAATATTACGAAGTCAAATTAACACAAAAGCTGCAACAAACATTATATTCATGCATGGCTACCGTTAATTGAAATTGCTGCTCAACAGTGCGTTTGAAAGTCCCTTGCCTCTTCTGTTTTCAAGCTGGTGCAATGTACTAGCCATTGGTAAATGGCCAGTTGAATATACGATAACAAACTTGAAAAAAAGTCTTTGGAGACGCAAATTCTCAAATGAAACGATCAGAGAACCACATTCTCTTATTCTGAGAGTCTCACATCTGGGCATGTATAATCAACTGCTAAACTAACTGGAGATACTAACATCAGTAATGTAGTAAAGAAAAGCCAAGATCAGGCCTAAAACATCTGAAGGTTTAAGCAGTAAGAAAAGTGAGTATACCCAAACTATTGCGTGTATTAAGTGCGAAACTACACCAAATATTGCTAGAAACTTATACAACTTCAGACTATTGCATAACTATACAACGTAAGCAATCAGATTACAACACTTTTTAGAGACTTTGAAAACCACAGCTGCTATTCATTGGCCCTCTTAAGTGCTTTCCAATTTATCCGATTCATGTATATTTCCATGCTTGGCATTAACTTCTGAAACATCCACAGGCAGTTTCGTCCATGCCACAGATTCCTTCTTCCTCATGATCCTCCTACGCGTAACCATAGATAAGCTTAGCAGCACACAAGCAGCAGCAACTAGAGGAACCAAGAGATTAACATGTCCCTTTGGCGAACTCCTCAAAACCCACTCTGCACAATGCTCGCCATCAAGACTCCCAACTGAGTTATTCAACTTCATGATCTCAATACCATTCAATATACCATCAATGGCGTATAGCACGCTAGCGTTCGATGGTCCTACACTTACAGTCAAAGAATCCGAATCATCTCCATCAACCACAAAATCCGCATAGAACGGAGAAGCCAACATATAATTTGCAGCCTTAGACAAATCCAAATCTTCATATGCCAAATTCCCATTCACATAAACATTGAAATACAGCAAACCAAGCGAAGTACTAGCAAAATCACAGAAATGCATCCGAACCAGATACTTATACCCACCCACTGCAGGAAACACCCATGTCATATTCACATTGGGAATCGAAGCATTCGTACTACGAATCAATCTTGCACTGTTGTACACATTATCCGGACCAACTTCCCGGCTAGCCCCTCCATCCTGATACTTAATCCTCCCCCCAAAATAAACCCTCTCCGACCCCAAACCCGAATCGAAAAACTCCTCATCGGTAATCCAAGTCCTCCACAGACTATCATTAAAGGGCGTCACTTTATGACCTCCCACATTAACCCTATGCACAACTTGAAGAGCTTGCTTAGCCAACCCATCAAAACCCACAACTTTCCCATCACTCACATACATTGCAGTGTCAGCAACAAGGTCCTTAGGTGCAGAAACGACCTCAATCGCATTCACAAACGCAAAGCTTGACTTTTTATCAGGAACAAATCGAATCACAAGCTTTCCAGTACTGACCCAAATCAAGTACTCCCTAACCATGGGACCTAATACACCCCCAAATCCAAAGTTGTTGACTTTCAAAACCACAAACCCATTGACCAAGACATGAAATTGAGCACTATTCCAATCGAAATTACAAGAATTGAAGCTCTGGAAATGGAGGCGTACCATCTGGGTCCCCGGGTCGTGGATCTGGAACTCGTACTTGGACGGCCGCCGGAAAACCCTAGCGGTTTGGTAAATTTGGGGCGAATTGGGATTAGGGTTTTGGTTTCGGAGTGAAACTGAGCGAGCTGAAGTGGACGAGTCTGGAACGAAGCGGCGGCCATCGTCGAAGGTGGAGTCCACGGTGGAGCCGCAGTCGAAGAGGTAGTTGTCGACGGGAGAGAAGGCGGAGAGGGCGAGGGAGAGGGTAGAGAGAGAAAGTAGAGAGAAAAAGAGCGTGAGGTTTGTGTAGGGAAACGCCATCGGAAATTCGAAGGTGGAAAGATCCGACGAGAGACTGGGCTTCGGGTTTAAATGCGTGGGAAAGTCCGAGTCCGCGTTAGGAGGGGAAGTGGCGGGACCCACGCGGTCGACGGTGATAGGCTGGAGTTTTTTAAGGTGAGGTTGGCACAAAGTGTGGTGTGGTACAACTGGTGTTGTCGAGTTATGTTTTTTTTTTTTCCTCTATGCCCCATGAAGAGCTGATGCTAGGTGCCAACTTTCACTGTCAATTTTTCATGATCAATTATTTGGTCAAGCTTGGGAATAAATTTAAGATTTTTTCTCTAATGATGGGTTTTAGTACTTAGATGCAAACCTAGTTGGTCTGGATTGGAATCATTGTGTTGGCGGATCCAAATCTTGATTGACAGAGTCTGGAATTGACATTCATGATAAGGAAAACGCATTGTTAGGGAAGAGTTAGGGACATTTTGAAAAAGTCATTTTGGACTGTAGTTTCAAGACTGAAATAACGTGGCCTTTCCTATTTCTCAGATTGTTACATACAAAGATATG
>BDJD01000649.1:214490-239536 GCA_002564525.1 Rosa multiflora
TGGGTGAGCTATTGTTGAAAGCCTTTCTCTTCTCAGCTCTTTAATTTGTGGCTAGCAGCTGGCATGTTTACTTTTATGGCAATATGGAAGGCTCAGAATAGGCTCAGAATAGGCTCAGGTTTGATAATCGTCCCCCTATCTTTTCTACTATGTGTTGTTCAATTTTGGCATGGATTCGTCAAATTAGTCTGTTTGCTCATGGTCATTGTAAGGGCGTTTTGGATGCCCAATTATTGTCTTCTCTTGGAATTTCTCCTAAACATGGTAAGGCTCCCAAAGTTCACCATGGTTTTTGGAAATGATCAATTTTTCCTTGGGTCATAGGAAACACTGATGGTTTGGCAAAAGGAAATCCAGGCCCAGCAGGTTGTGGGGGTGTGTTTTGAGATACCTCAGGTGGTTTTTTAGGGAGTTTTTGTCAGTCGCTTGGCTATAATTCTTCCTTCTATTTTGAACTTTACACTGTTATCTTAGCTATCAAAATTGCCTATGCCCGGCAGGTTGTGAGGGTGGTTCTATTTATGGTCGGAAAGTGATTCTATTAGTGTGGTAGCTTTCTTCTCTAGTAGATCATTTTCTCCTCCATGAAATTTAAGAGTTCGTTGGCGCAATTGTCTGTCTAAAGTACATCAAATGAATTTTCGATGTAGTCATATTTTTAGAGAAGATAATGCTGCAACTGACAAGATGGCAAATCTAGGAATCACAAACGCAACATTTACTTGGTATGATAATCCTTGTAGTGAGCTCTACAAGTTTCTACCATCAGATTATTTGGGTTTGCCAAATTATCGTTTTTCATAGTGGAAGGGTTGCCTTATTTTTATGGGTGGAAAAAGCATGAAAGATAAGGAGTGCCTCTTTTTCTTGTCTTTCAGTACTATGTTTGTTTTGGAAGCGGTCTTGGCCTAATCCCCCGCTTCTCAAAGGATCTTAGTTATCTTCTGTACTTTGCATTTTTGTATTTTCTCTTATTGGCAAGGTTTGGTTTAGCCCCTCTTGCTATGTATCTTGTTTTTCTTGATTTTTAATAAATTTGGATAAGGGCGTTGAGTTAGCTCTTATACCGCTTCCTTAAAAAAAAAAAAAATTAAGACAATTACAAAATGTATTTTTATTAAAAAATAAAAAAAAGACCCACAACCTACTTTTCTCTCTCCCATTTTCTTTTCTCTGCATAACAAACTCTTTTCTTTTTTATTTTCTGAAAAAAATAATAATAATAACTTGCACATGTAGAGCATGTGTGGAGAAATGCTAATTTTATAAATTATAATGTAAGCTAGAAGTGGTGCTTTGACCAAAGGGGCTATATTATCATATACAATTTCAAATACTTTTCTCAGAAATACATCAAAATTTTTTTTTAATGAATCAATTATATTACATGTATGGGTGCACCTCAACGAGGCGGTAAGAAAGACTTACTGCCTCGGAAAATCCACAATCTTTAACCATTGAGCTTGGTTCACAAATCCCATGAAATCATGGTCTTAAGCTGCAACATGCATCTTCCTTTTATAATGGGAGAAATCTCAAGCTTTTCATCCATCGCAACATAGAATAATATAAATATAAAAAAATACAATCAAGATTAAAGGAAAGCACAAAGCCCAAGCTCAACAACAGAAAACCGTAAGGCTTTTCAGCCTCAGACAATCTACCGCCGCCACCTCTGGGGTTTTATATGTGCTAGAATTTCAACTACTTGTGAGCCCTTTAATACACATATACACCCGCAGACTTAGAGCATCAATAATGGAGACTTACTTTTTTGACTCAAATTTGAGTTCAAATTGGTTGGAATAGAGATTTGAGTCTATCTCAATAATGTACAAAAAAACTACTTTGCTTAACAGGTCTAAAGCCCGACTCTAAGAGTCAAAGTTCAACTCCAAGTCTCCAAGAGGGCAAAACCTAGACATTGAACTGATCGAAGTCCCCTGGACTATTCAACTCTACATGACCATAGCCTTTTCTCTCTCAGAACTCTCTATTCCTTCACTAACTCCAATGAACCATACTCCTCCACCGCTGCCGCCACCTTCTATTCCCAATTAGAATCGCAGTCTCTGGTCACCACATCTGTTCAATGGTATACAAATCCTCGTGGCAGTCAAGGACTTAACAGAATTCCTTGGGGTAGAGAATATTGATGTCGGTGTAGACGCGAGCTTTGGACATGGCTGCAAGATTTGGAGGTGAGATCTGAGTGGGTTGGGGTTGTGGCTCTGTAAGGGGAGGAGTGTGCAGGTTAGAGAGGTGCACAACATGCATATTTGATTTCTTAATTTCTTAATTTGCCTTTTCGAGTTGATTGGATGAATCCCTCAACTCTTCCTTTAGTAAGTTGTTTTCTTCTTTGTCTCGTCTTACTGCATGGTTAATTTCTTAATTTCTTCATTTGCCTTTTGCAGGTGTATATACGCAATTCTCAAATTGTCTTAGATGCATTTTGCAACTTTTCCTTCAAGTGGTTTGTGTTTGAATAGGTCTCGTGGGTTTGCTGTGAATAGGTCTCGTGGGATTGTGTTTGAAATTGAATCAAAGGTTGAATTTTTGGTCTCTTTGTGGTTTGGGTTGAAAGAAAGAGAAGGAAGAAGAAGACTTGGAAAATTTTCTTTTCCAGTGTTTATTACTTTATTTGAGTTAAACAGAGCCCTATTTGGAAGGGCTGGCCCGACACGACCCTTTTGACCCTTGCATAATGGGTCTTAAGGGCGGTTAAGGGGTTTCATATTGAAACCTCGACCCTACTCGACTAGACTTTAAGTTTTGTTGACTTTGATCAGGCCCGACCCTATCCTAAGTCCTAAAATTTAAGGTATGGCTGGGCTAGATGATCCCTACATGCAAGAACATAGTTTTTGCCACATGGTAGGGCCCAAGAAATTTGGGTCATTCATTAGACCAAATTTGATCCAACAAATAGGTCTCAGGTAGATTTGAGTGCATTTTTTTCCGCCCACTACAATCTATGTCCTTTGCGTTTGGACCCAAATTTGGGTCCCCACTGCTGATGCTAATATGAAACAAACTAAATAGAATGAATTTGTCCTTATAGAACTCTCATGAGAAATATTCATTTGATCTAATAATGTAGGTTAGAGATCAAAACCCAAATTGCCAAGGTCACCAAAACATTTTAACACTTGTTGATTTAGTCAGGTTGATTCAAATTTGAAACGTTCCTAATCTATCATGCTAGGATTTTGTTTTAGGAGGATTTCAAATATTGTTCTTTAAAAAAGTACATCTAATTCGATCAAAACCGCAAATTATGTTAGTATCCAAGTTATTGATCGACAATTTTTTTGCATTTCCACCATTATCTACTAATCTAGTGTAAGACATGCTCACCTAAGGAAGAGTGTTTAAGAGACTATAAGGGACAAGTGAATTTGACGGCTAAAAACAAATGCATAGTTTTAAATTGTTATAATTTCAGCTTTTAAATTTAATACATGTGGTTGTGATACATTTAGGCCTAATTTGTTTCGCAGATTTGATGGCTTGGGAAAGGAAAGTTAGTTCTTTCCTTTGTTTGGTAACCATAA
The DNA here is from genome assembly GCA_002564525.1 of Rosa multiflora. Taxonomy (NCBI): domain Eukaryota; kingdom Viridiplantae; phylum Streptophyta; class Magnoliopsida; order Rosales; family Rosaceae; genus Rosa; species Rosa multiflora. The sequence continues at coordinate 218,048 of BDJD01000649.1, forward strand.
AGCCCGGAAATGCTTTCTTGACGTAGGGGAAAGTTGGGGGTAAACTCATTCCACTCAAACTCCATGAGATTGATTTTCCCATCCCATTTCCCAGCATTAATTACAAAAATTTTAGACAATAGTACCCCTATCCAAATACACTATTGCCAAATTTACCTATTGGAATGTCTTTGACTTCTGAGCCTCTTTCACGCTCACGCATTCCAAAAAGTTCTTTATCAGAGAAGACGAACTGAATTATCTTCACTCTCTCATCAGTCTCGCACAACAACTTGCATTCAGGTATGTATGATATATAAATCCATTACCTATGTTTTTTTGTGATTGGGTATATGATTTGTTTCTTCGTCTTCTTCAGCTTTCATTAAGCTCACTCTTCCTCTGCAATCAGCTTTCTCTCTCCCAAGTAACCAAAGGTCAGGCCCCAATTCTCTAATCTTATTCATAATACGATTGGGTTCTCTTAGTTTACCTTGGTGTGTTTCTATTTGTGTATGAACTGAGAATTGTTTGGTTGATGAGGACTAGAAAAGGGTATTTTTGATTCTGTTGTTCGTGTGTTGTGGTGGGGTTTGTTAAGTAATGGAGAAGGTAAAGTGAACCCAAGTCAGAGGATTGGTTTTCTGGAATACCCAATTGATAGAAATAGAATAGAATAGATTCTTTTCTCTTTTTGACATCATGCAGACCATGAAAAAGAGGATAGAGAGAAAGCTGAGAAGGCCAAGAACACTATTGTTGCTGCACCTGCATCTGCCCCAAGTGGCAAAACAACTAAGAGTTCTGAGGCTTCGGCTTCTGCCCCTACAACCAAGAAGAAAAGGCAGAAAAAATGATGCAATTCATCAACAATCAAAGATGCATAAAGGTCTGAACATTTTTGCTTCATTTGAAGTTCAAATTTTTTTTTTTAAATTATCCTAATATCATTGATTGCAGATTTGTTATTTTGTATGCAGATTTTGTATTGAATCTATTGATGGAAGGCTGGAAGCCTTGTTGCATTGATGAAGAGGAAGCCATGTTGGAAATATGTTTGATTGTTTGCAATTGTGCACTTTGATGAAATATTGAATCATTGATGAACTATTTCAATTTTAGTTTGTGTGTTTCAGTTTGAGACTTTGAATTGCTCAGTTTCAGACTTTTAGTATTTTAGTTTGCTGCAAATTGATGCAGTTTCAATATTTTGTGTGTTTGATGGTTTAATGCTTTCATCAGTTTCATGCTTTGAGAGTTTGGGAGTCTGCTGGAAATTTCTAATTTGTTATGTTGATGTTGATTGTTGAATATGTAGATTGTAGATAATATTGAGTTTTATGAGTGAATATGTAGACTGTTGATGTTGATTGTTGAATATGGAGTTTGTTGGAACATTTTTGCTTCATTTGAATGTATGTGTGGAAATTAGGAAAACTGGAAGCTGGAGACTAGAAAAGGCTGAAAAACAGTTTTTCTATATGGAAAAACCGAGGAACAGTTACTGGAACCGAACTAATCTTGAAACCGAAAACCAAAAAACCTTTACTGGAACCGAACTGATTTTGGAACCGAGAAACCGACCCGAATATGGTTGGTTTGGTTCTATATCGGTTCTTGAAATAAAAAACATCATACCCGAACCGATTATCTCTTCTCGGTTTCGGTTCCGGGTTTTGGACTTGAAACTGTGGAACCGACTCCAGGCCAGCCCTAGTTTGTTTTGTCTGTGCTTGATTTTGGTTATGTATGATGAATGTTGTAAGTTGGAAACTTGGAATTATGAATTTTGGGTTATTTCAACTGTTCTGCTCCATTGTAATTTTCCCCTAATTTGTTCTTAATTTTCCCCAAATGGTATTTCCTGGATGCTTTCCCTGCTTTACCAAACACATGAAAGGAAACCTAATAGGAACTTTAGTTTCTCTTCCCCACGGGAAAGAAAAGGGAATTGATTTCCCTTCCGTGAACCAAACAAGGCCTTATTTCTCACAATCCCTTAAAATTGTCCCTTAGTGAGTAAAACCTTATCTAGTGCCATGTAGATAGTTATAGCTTTATTTAAAGATGAAGAGAAGGAATTAACGGCTTTTCTTTTTTAAATAAGTGAAACCTTCTTTGTAAGAGCCTAAACGCCATGTGAGAAGAAATCTCCTTAAAGAAGGGTGATTTTTAATCTATAAATAAGTCGTCAATTCAATATATATGCTAGGACGAAGATTTGGAAAGTTCAGAATGATTAGTTTAAGTTAAGTTACAAAAGATTAATAGAACACCTGTAAAAACACTTTTACTTTTAAGTTCTAACACATTAGGTATACCACATTCATCCGGTCATTCTCTTTTTCACACCAACTATATTCTCTAAAGTCTTAACACATATTTGTGAACAATTGATGTAAGGTAAAAACTATTTTTCTTCTTAAAAAAGACAAGTAAAAGTGAAAAACTATGATAGCTATTTTGCCTTTCAAAATTGCAAATAGCTAGCTAGAAAGGCTTTTTGCGAGTTTGTACCTTACCACACTTTGACCACTTCATCTTCATGGCATACTCCTACTTCAATGACCATGGTGCCTTTCTTCTTGCTATCTGGTCGGAATACCCTGCAACAATTTCTCCTCGGGGCCTGTCAAATTACAAGTGAATACTCTGTTAGTAATAGGTGCGTGCGTCATCCTGAATGATACGCACCCACACCAATGAACGATTGTGAATAACTCATGTAAAAGTCAATAATTTGTGCTAGTATTTCTCTTTTACATTAGTACCTTGTCCCATAAATGCGGGTCGGAGGATTTATGGACGTGCACTTTGTGAATCCGGGAGGGATTTGCCATCTTCCAATTGCATTGTGGCATCCGTATTTGATGTTGAACATACTCGGTGGTTGTTTGATTTGTAGTTCTATTGTAGATAGCATTAGATAAGTAATATACAAACGGTACTTGACATGCGTGCCTATTGACCGAGGCCGTATTGAATGTGTAGGCAGTATGATCAGCTCTCTTGTACCAATTGAGGAAGGTCCTGAGTGGCAGTTCCATTTCTCGAGCCGAGGAAATACCCTGAAATATTTGAACTGCGTAGCCCCAGGAAACAGATATGGTCCAGGACCGATTGATATCGTAGCAAATGGATTGTTGCGCAAGCCCCGCTGAGTCGAGCTTCGTTGGAGCCTCGAGCCGTTGTAAGGCATGGATCCGATCCATATAGGGGAATATGGGTTCAACCACATCTAGGTGGTGTAGTGACACTAGGGGTGCGATTGGATGAGCTGCTAGGAGGCCAAACAAGCTCCCATATACATCAAACTGATTAAGTCCACAATTGAAAAGAAAAAAATGTCATGGACATGAGAAAATTAAACCATGTACCTAACTCTTATCAAACTTTTGTATAATTATAAGCACTAAGCAAGACTACAAGTGTCCCAATATTAGTAGGGAGTGAGTGTCACCCACCACATTGACAATGACTCCATTGCACTATGGTCAATTCTTGTGATTCCTTATACTACACATTGGTGATGGATTTCACGAGAAACTTGACTAGAAGATGAAATGAAATTCAAGGATATTGGAAATAAAGTGTAGAATGACCATAGTGTTTCAACTTTTAAAGGCTTCGGTTAAGGAGTCAATGTGTTGGTTGAAATCATTTAAAGACAACACAAAAGATCTTGAAGATTGTCAATCATACATAGATTGGACGGTTGTAATCAAGCTACTAGGTCACCAACACCACCATAAAATCTAACTAATTCTATTACAAAAAATTGCATAGTGGTGTAGAGTCATTTCACTTATTATTTTAATAAGATACTTACAATGTTCTAGATTATCTCCTAAAAGTTAATAAGATGCCACTAATAAACAACCCACAAATGATCTCTTTCTTAGATTAAATGCAACTTCTTAGCACAAAAAGAAGTACACTTGTTGGTTGAAGTTTATTGACATAATCGATTCATTAGGATTGGACAAACTCTAGGATAATATGGAAAGTGTATTAGGAAGATAATCTAAAGAGAAATTAATAACGAATTCAAATAATATCCGGAATTTATATTTATTCTACGAGTTTGTTTTGTTTTTAATTTTATTATATAAAAAGAATTAATTAGCCTCCCAAATGGAAGGGGGAAAAAAAAAACCGGGAAACTTTATTTTTCATGTGAGTCTGTAAAATCTGTACTAGGAAAAGTGCTATTGAATAAAGCCGATGAACATGGTGGCACATGGAGACGAACCTGATGAAACCCTTTTTCTCTGGTGAGAGGGACACCAATCTCAGCCATACAAGCCTGAAGCCGATCATCGGAGCCGTACAAACCAGGATACCTCTGAATACAACTGTCCTGCATTTTCTCAAGGGCTTTTGCTAAAGAGTAACTTATAGCAATCCCACCTCCACCATAAGCCATATTATACGAAAACTTTATGTTCTGCAAGTGACTCTCCGACGATCCTCCGATATAGTAAAACTGGTTATGATCATACTTCTGCAAAACCCTGACCAGATTCTCGGTCACGAAAACGGTGTCGTCGTCCCCCAGCACAAACCACCTCACATTCTTCATCCCCAGCCTGAAACTCTCGGAAACAATCCGGGAGATTCTTATAGCCGAGTGGTGGCCTTTTGGGTTTGTATAGTTGAAGCCGGAAGTGTCGCCTGAGATTTTGAACGGCGGTAAAAGGGTGTGATTGGATTTGGGGTCTGTTTTTACTGGTTGGTCTAGCCAAACATGGCCTCTCATTTGGTCTGGTCTCCACCACAGCTTGATGTAGTTCTTTCTGTGATGCCAGAGATCGGCTGAGGCTGCAATGCCAAAAACGATGTGGGAGATGTTTGTTTTGTGTTCTTGGGACGTTGGTGGGTTTGGATCAGCGGATTGGGGTTTGGAAAAATGGGATTGGAAATTAAGTGATTGAGATTGTAGGGAACATAAATATGGGTGGAGAAATTTCATAGAGTAAGAGATGTAGCTGAAAGAGATCAAGAGGAGGAAGCATATTGTTACCTTTGGGAAGGTCCATGTTGAGTAGAGGTTTTCTGGGTCTTTTGGGTTGTCTTTCATGGAGCTTTGTTTGGTTGCCAAGATAGTGTGTAGAGAAATGAGAGAGAGAGAGAGAGAGAGAGTTTGAGACCCCAAAAACCCAAAGAGGTTTTGCTGAGAAAGTTGGACGGTCCTTCTCTAGAGAGGAAGTATATATCCTTGAAGAAATCACAGAGCGAGACTCGCTAATGATTTGGCCACTTAGCTTGCGGAGCTTTTTGTATATACTTTAATAAATTGCTAATTTATAAAGGTTTAATCAGTGTCATGGTTTTCTAGTTGGCTTGTCTGTTTCTATGAAAAGGTAATAAAATTTTTGCATTTATGGCCATCTTGTAACGGAAAAATAAGAATATATATTATTAATTGGTTATGACGCTCATATTATTTTATTAATTTTTATATATTCATAATATTAAAATATTATAGATGAAATTTGAATAAGTTTTGGCAATTTGAATCAACTCAAATGTGAATAAAGGGGTCTAATATCATTTGATTTAGTGATATATTCTTTCATTCGTGAGTGGGAAGTTGTGAGTTCGACTCACGAAAAATTAGCTGTAGTATTTGAGTTATTTACCTCATAAAAAAATATGTGAATAAAGGGAGGGAGAGGGGAATGGTGAGGAGTTGAGAATTATGAAAACCAATATATATTCCGTTGAATCATAAAATTCGGTGAGTAGTCACTTACTCTTGCATTCAATGAGAACCAATTGAATTTCACTGGCTTTCTAACAACGAATATCAAACAATTTCGTAACTTAATAGTAGCTTCCAACTAAATGGTCGATTCGCCAGAGTTGGCCGGATCGCATCCCCGGAGCCGACGAGTGACGTGTCAAGAAGTGGGATAAGGTCATACTAAAGAGGTCCACATAGACCCTCTCCCTTCTAGCCCCCACCTACCCACCGTCAGATGATAATACTAAAATAGCAAGTCCTGATCATCATGGACCTATCAAGACTTGGTCTCCGAATTGCGTCCCTCTCATACCTAACCCAAATGAAGGAGTCAGAATCCCCAGGGACTCTGAGCCCTGTCTTCTTCCCCAAGCAAAGTAATCAAGCTCGCTCTTCTACTTCTGGGCCTCTCTGAATCTTCATGTAGACCCCCTCAACCAACCGTCGCAGGTCAGTCACACTCTCAATTCGCTCTACTTTGATCACCCAGAAAAATCAACTAAAAGAACCAGACCCAGAAACTAAATCAAGAATTTTCATGGCTAATTCTAGCTTGTATATGCTTTATTCCGGTGCCAAGTTTGAATCTTGGAGACGAATTTGAAAGAAAACTTGTGATTTTGCTTAGCTAATTTGTTCGGTATCCAAACAGGGTTTAGGGTTTATGTAGTGTTTGCATTGTTATAGCTGATTTGTGTTATTGATCCTGTACAATTTGGGTTGTGGTATTTTGTATTCATAATGATTTTTCTTTTGCAAATTTTGCAGATTTAGATAGCATGAACAAGTTTTTGGTTTCACCCAGGTCCTGTTAAGCTTGTAGGAACACTGTCTTTATCTAATGGCTGGACGTAGGCTTTCCATGTGGAAGTCACTTTGCAAGTCTACCAATTGCTCTCTCAACCCAATGTCGTTTCAGTTGTCTAGTTCTTATGGGAAATTTGTGAGCTATGCTGATTCAGTTCTTGTAAGACCATCGTATGCTTTTGTGAATCGCGGTTACCATACAAAGGAAACAGAATCCCATAAAACTTTTCCAAATACTCAGATTAAAGCACTGGGTTCTGGATCACTTGTTAATACACAATGTTACGGAACCAAACCTAGTACAGCATTTTCACCCACATTGTCAAGTTCACTTAGTAGGTGTGCTTTTCCTCCTGTTTCGATAAGCCCAATTCTGGGTTGCCGTTCGTACTCATCATTTTTCGGTAGCAATGCTGATAAAGATGGGCAACCTGGAGTTCCGGCTGCTTCCAGTGGCAGTGAAGTGGATGTTGGTAATAGTGGCGCTGGTGGAAGTGATTTGGTTGATAAGGTTAAGGAATTCGTGCAGGGTGCTGCGGATGCGGTAACTCATACTGGGCAGAAGGCTAAAGAAGCATCTAGTGAAATTTCCCCTTATGTTCAGCAATTGTTGGATGCATATCCACATCTTAGAAATGTGGTTACTCCAGTTGGTTGTACTTTGGCAGGTACTATATTTGCTTGGCTAGTGATGCCTAGGCTTTTCAGGAGGTTTCACAAGTACGCAAGTCTAGGCCGCACTGCTTTACTATCTGGAAGCCTTGAGGATCAAGTTCCATATGAGAAAAGTTTTTGGGGTGCTTTGGAGGATCCAGTGCGATACCTATTTACTTTTATGGCATTTTCACAGATGTTAGTGGTTTTAAGTTTTCAATGCTCCTTAATCATATTTTTGTTAACTTATATGCTTCGTTTTGTTTTTCACTGCATTAAGACAACTAGGAACTTTGATTTGCAGTGGCACAATGGTTGCACCAACCGCTATAGCTGCTCAATATCTTGCACCAGCTTGGAGAGGTGCAGCTATCATTTCATTTGTTTGGTTTCTATATCGGTGGAAGACAAATGTGTATACTCGCGCATTAGCAACTAAAAGTTTGCCCAGCAGTCTTGATCGGGAGAAGTTGTTAGCTCTAGACAAAATTTCATCTGTTGGTCTTTTTATGATTGGGATAATGGCTCTAGCTGAGGCATGTGGGGTGGCTGTGCAATCTATTATGACTGTTGGTGGCATAGGAGGTAAGGATTGGCTAAATATTCACTTTCCACCTTTTTCATTCATAACGTTTAGATGTGTTTTCAAATTAACTTTTGAATTTTTCGCTGTTCTATTACATATTTTGTTAAAATATGTAAAGATTGTTATTGGTTTCTTTAGATTACACCTGAAGGTTAAGTTACACCTAAAATTCCTTTGTTCGGTTAATTTTCTTGGGATTCATCCTTTAGCCAATCAATACTGTCAAATGATATCCAGAACCTGATCTTATTAAGATCTGACATTTTCTGCTCTGCATGTTTTATGCAGGAGTTGCTACTGCTTTTGCTGCCAGAGATGTCCTTGGCAATGTGCTGAGTGGTTTATCTATGCAATTTACAAAGCCCTTTTCACTAGGTGATACAATAAAGGTATGTTGCTATGCATTCATGCAGTGTGTTTGTTGATGCATTTTAGTTAATCCCATTCAATCTATTAGATTGGCAAAATGTTTCATAAGCATAGGTTTTTTGTGATTCTAGTTAGAGAACATGCTGTGAGTGTGATATTTTTTTTATCGCAGTACCACAGTGAGATAAGAGAAACATTCAAGGTTTATACCGTATCTCGATGTCTGCTTAAGTCATAGCCATCCCCAAATACCCAAAGTAGAATTCCACAGTTCAATTTTCTTTATTTGTTGACTGGTTTTCAATTATCTTAAGAGATCAATCCAAGTATTGTGCATCTGGCAGGCAGCCCTTATTTAGTGACGTTGTGCAATGATCTCAAACTAAAATTGAATAAATTTACACTTGTTTCTTAATGGTCAGCCATTCAAGATATGAAGATCTCATTTATATGTCAAATTGCTATTCAACCAAATAGTGTTACCGTTAATGTTTATAACTTCCTATGAAGATGTGAAATTATTATTCAAGCATGATCAGCGTCTTATTTATGATAAGATCTGTCATTTATTGGGCACAACTTATTCTTTGTGTGTTTGTTCAAAATCTACTTGTTGGTTATTGTGCATATTTTCTTCACGATGTTAAACTTAAAAGTCATTGCTTATTGTGCAGGCTGGGTCCATAGAAGGTCAAGTGGTGGATATGGGACTTACAACCACGTCATTACTGAATGCCGAGAAGTTCCCAGTGATAGTTCCCAATTCCCTCTTTTCTAGTCAGGTGAGTACTTTTCTCTTTTTCACTTCTTTCTTTTGTTCCTTCTGGCTTCTGATACTCATCATGTGCTTTAGTAAACAACACTTGCAAATGGGCACCCAGTATACTCAAAAACCAACAATCATGCTTAAATCGCGAAAGTATATTCTACACGTAGGACCTGGGCATGGCTTAATATTAAGACGGTGGCTTGATTGTTTTAGCTACTTTATACTTTGGAATGTTTACTGCAATATATCTTACAATATTTTCTGTAAAATTTGGTAGGTGATTGTGAACAAGTCACGTGCTCAATGGCGTGGTGTCGTCACGAGAATTCCCCTGCAAATTAATGATGATTTGGATAAGGTTCCCCAGATATCAGATGATATAAAAAGCATGCTTAGATCACACCCAAAGGTTTTCTTGGGAAAGGAGGTGCCTTATTGTTTCCTTTCTCGTCTAGAGAGCTCATTTGGAGAATTGACTCTTGGATGTAACCTCAAACAGATGGTAATCCCTGCGTCCCTGCTACTTCCAGTATTCTTGTTATAGCTACTACTTTAGCGTCTGTTTTAATGTGCATTTTGTAATTACAGAGCAAGGATGAGTTATTCTCTACAGAAGAAGATATCCTTTTGCGGTCGGTCAAGATAATTAAGGGGCATGGCGCCAAGTTGGGCAGCACCTATGGTGATATGACCACTACATAGTCACGCAACTTACAAGTTGGAACTCTGCATTTTGGTGTCTCTTTGAAGATATATTTTCCTGACTGCTAACCATACAGAGGAGTTTTTGGTGAATGTGAGTTGCTGCATACTTGACCAGTTTGTCATGGTTTTGTTTGTCTTGGCAAATAGCAAGGGAGCTAAATAGGATCACGGGTGGAAATTGATGCTGGCTCTTTTTGTTACAGAAAACTTAGGTGGCATTTATTTTTGCTATGTGGTAACTGGTAATATGTTTAAAAATTTGCAATTTTTCCTGAAGAATTCCATTTTGTTCCCACACTGCGAAACCAATATGTGCAGACAATTAATTGTCCAGGGCTAACAATTTTACCTTACCTTTTCACCCAATTATTCAGATATCCCACCTAATTTACAATTAATCTTTCATAAGAGAACGTAGAATATCGCTGATATCATTTCTTTTTTAGTCATTGGTTTGAATCCAATATTGATATTGAACAATATCGAACAGATTGATGTGTTCTGTCGAAGTAACAATTAGTTACCCACCTACAGGATTGTCTACTCGATTATTTTCCGGCACTTACTATTTTCCAACATTACTTTCATACTTTCATGTCCTCTATCATTGATGTCATCATACCAGTGTTTCTTTGAACGCATATTTGACCAGGTAAACAGACCAGGTAAACGCTATTCTACAATGACTTCAAGATTTTTAATTACAATTCGATGCTCCGTTGGGTGCCCGGCAGCACAATTGACCAAATTAAGAGCATGTTGCCATCAATCAACTTCACAGGAGGCTGACTTCCACTTGATAGTATCGCCAAGAAGGATCAACTTATATAGAGTCCTTATATATCGTCACATTGCCTAAATAAACTGTTATTGCATATCTAATTCCAGTACAAGAGAGCTCGCTAGCAATATATGGAAAAAGAACTTCATGTCGTGATGATTCCATGGTCTGCCTTTGGCCATATCATGCCTTTCTTTCAACTCTCCCTGGCCTTAGCAAAAGCCAAAGTTCACGTCTCCTTCATATCCACCACAAAAAACATCCAAAGGATCCCAAAATTCTCACCTGATTTGCAATCCTTGATCCACTTTGTGGTCATTCCGTTTCCACCTTTGGAACCTGACTCCTTGCCACAAGGAGCAGAAGTCACTATGGACGTCCCTTTGAAAAAATCGACAACTTTCACATTGCATATGATCTCCTACAACAACCCATTAAGCAGCTCATTGCAGACCAAATGCCGGATTGGATAATAGCAGATTTTACTGCTCATTGGGTGGTTGAGATTGCCAAAGAGTATGGTGTTCACTCGCCTACTTCTCAGTTTTCTCTGCTTCTACCAGTGTTTTATTTGGCTCACGTGACAATCTCACTGGTGCAAACAGAAACTATGCTCTCCCGTCACCAGAAAGCTTGATATCTCCACCAGAGTGGGTTACTTTTCCTTCACTAGTGGCATTTAAAGAATGTGAAGCCATCCATGTGCCTCGAGGTTTTTTTTTGGGGCAAATAGTACAGGGATTAGTGGTGCTTCAAGGCTTGCCAAGATTGTTTCAGCAAGTCAAGTTTTGGCTATTCGTAGCTGCAATGAGATTGAAGGAGAGTACACAGAAGTGTACAAGAAAATTACCGGAAAACATGTGATTCCCATAGGTTTGCTTCCTCCTGATCAGCCTGAAAAAAGGGCAAAGTGGGAAATCAGTGATGAAGGGTTTGAATAGAAAGTGATGTTTGATTGGCTTGATAAACAAAAACCCAAGTCAGTTGTGTACTTGTGTTTGTAGGGTTTGGGAGTGAATGCAAGTTTATGAGATAGCTCATGGGCTGCAGCTATCAAACTTGTCATTTCTTTGGGCACTCAGAAAACCCAATTCTACTAATAATGATGATGAAGTTGATGATTTTCTGCCTCCGGATTTTGTTGACAGAACATTAGAGAAAGGACTTGTTGTTTCGGATGGGTGCCCCAGTCGGAAATTTTGGGCCACCCATCAATCGGGGGTTCTCTGTTTCACTCTGGATAGGGTTCTATAATTGAAAACATGCAATTTGGGCATTGCCTTCAGTGTCTTATTGTGTCACCACCCCTCATTGTTGATCAGCCTTTGAATGCAAGGCTCTTGGTGGAGAAGGTCTGGCTGTTGAAGTAAAACGCAGGGAAGATGGGTCGATTAGTAAAGAGGACATAGCCAAAACACTGAGACATACAATGGTGGAAGAGGAAGGACAGCAGCTAAGAACCAATGCAAGGAAAGCTGCAGCAGTTTTTGGAGATCATACGCTGCACCAAGACCATTACGTTGGTGCATTTGTTCATTATCTTAAAACCTACTGTCAAATGCCAAAAGTTGAGTCTACATAGAAGTTAGAACAAAAGAAATTGTAAGTAAATCTGCAGTCCTGTTCACCCTTAACTCGATTTGAATAAATATGACTACAATTTATAGCAACTTAATTTGGGTGCTAAGTGCTAACCTTGAAGAGACGAGTATAGTGTGAGGCCTCGTTTAAGGAAAATGAGGTCACTTAACTTCCTCTTTCTGCATAAACTGATGTTAGTGTGAGTCATAGTTCCCTATTAGAAATAGACTATAAGGAAATATATTGTTGTAATTACTTACCTTGTATATGTTGTGTAGTACAGTAGTACACAATAGTTGTAGTACGATTGTAGTATGTTTATATACACCACAAAATGAGTGTAATACTATATCAAATAATTCATTCTCTCAATCTTGTTATCTTTGACTTGGTATCAGAGCAAAGATCCGAGAAGATTTTGTCTCTTTCTATTTTTTGTTTTAGTTTGAGGAATTAATTCAAAAACCCCATTGTTAGGGTTATTCTGTCCAAGAACGATGGGGCATCTTCTTCTTGGACGTTATTCAGATCGGCCTCATCTCTCCAAGACCGCATGCGTCTTCCTCCTGGGCCGAAGGTCAGCTTGTCCAGTTCGTCATTCTCCGCGCCACTTGTTGACAACCCATACCACCATCGCTCCTCCTTCTGACAGGAGTTTTCAGTTCGCATCCCAGATCGCCGTCACTTCTCTTCGACCGGATTCTGCAGTCAACCTAGATCGCCGTCTCCTCCCTTCGACTGGATTCTTCAGTTTGCAGCCTAAATCCGACTAAATCCTGCATTTCGTCACAGCCCACAGATTGATCGGTTTCGACTCAGTCCAGCGTCACGATCTCCCAGTCAACTTGCCTCCAACTCAGTCACTCGCCTCAACTCGCCTTAGTTATTATTCTTATTTCCGCTGCGTACTTCGGAATTTGTGTTGTTTCCTGTTTGTATGGTCAACTCACCTAAGTTATTATTCTTATTTCCGCTGCGTACTTCACAATTTGTGTTGTTTCCTGTTTGTATTATTGCAATGGGTGGTGATGACAGTGAAGGTCAGAGTTCCAGGATCAATGAGGTTCCTGTCCGCAGTTCAGATGGAGGTTCTTTTGGAGGTACGAAACTCAATGGTACCAACTTTCGAAAGTTGAAGAAGATTATGTCTGTCCATCTTCGTGGCATACACAAGATGGGGCATGTGACTGGAACAACCAAAGCTCCTAGTGAGGAGGATATGGATGCCTATACTAGGTGGGAGGATGATGATGGATCTGTGATGGCAATCTTATTCAAAGCTATCCTATCTTATTCAAACATGCACAGGTTGAAGTATCTAGCCTATCCATTCAGGCCAAGTCACCGGCACCTTTCCTTCAGCAGCAGAGTTCAGCCCCACTTCATCAGCAAGGTTTCCCACAAAGCTTCACCAACTGCTCCCGTCCTCAATGTTCTTATTGCAACGACCTTGGGCATGTTCGAGAGACTTGTTGGAAGTTGAATCCACACCTTATACCTAAAAAGCAAGGTTATCGTCCTAAGGAAAAAGCAGCTGCTGTTCAATTGGTCCAAGAACCAGATTTCTATGGAGTGGCTGTCCACGATTATCATACAGCAGGCGGAGCTACTCCTACAGCCTCTATAGCTGGTCGAGGTAAAATTGGTATGGCTTTAAAGGTTTCTAACTTTGTTGGTTCTGATACATGGATTATTGATTCTGGTGCCTACGATCATATGACTTATGACAAATCATATTTTACTGAATTGTCTTCCCCACCAGTGTCCTATGTAACCAATGCCAATGGTGAGGCCTTTCCTGTGTCAGGGTCAGGGTAAGTTCGTATTACTCCCACCTTAGAACTTCATAATGTGTTATATGTGCTTGACTTGTCTCACCATTTGATATCTGTTCCCCAGTTGAATATTGAGTCTAAATGCTCCGTAACCTTTTATCCTATGTATGTAATTTTTCAGGATCTTCTCACCAGGGAGATAATCAGTCGGCGGTATCTGAGGGGCAGGTTTTTCCATCTGGATCAGACATACGCATGAGAGAAACTAGGAGCACAGTCCCGTGCTGCTTTGACTTTGAGTTCTGAGAAGCTAAGTGAAATTTTGTTGTGGTATCGCCGTTTAGGGCATCCCTCTCTTAGTCTTATGAGAAAAACCATGCCTACTTTGTTTATTGGTGTGGATGAGTCTATTTTACATTGTGAAACATGTGTTTTGGCAAAGAGTCATCGTGCTACTTATTCTCCTAGTATTTCTAATAAAAGTGTTGCTCATTTTGAGTTGATTCATTATGATGTTTGGGGACCTTCTAGAGAACCCACTATATCGGATATGAGATACTTTGTGTTGTTTATTGATGATTGTACGAGATTGTCATGGGTTGCTCTTCTTAAAACCAAAGATGAAGTATTTCCATCTTTTCAAACTTTTCGCACTCTTGTTCAAATACAATAGCATAGCACCATTAAAGTCATTCGTTCTGACAATGGGGGAGAATATGTTAATAATGTTTTCCAGGAGTTTTTCAAAACCCATGGGATTGTTCACCAAACTACATGTCCACAAACACCAGAACAAAATGGAGTGTCTGAAAAGAAAAACAGTCATTTACTTGATATGGCTCGTGCCCTTCTCTTTAGTGCTCATATGCCTAAGTATCTTTGGGGCGATGCTATACATGCTTCCTCCCATCTTATCAATCGTCTCCCATCCAGTGTCATTCAGGGAAAAATTCCATTTCATCTCATGTCTCCTTACCTTCATTTCATAATCTTCCAGCTCATGTCTTTGGTTGTGTTGCTTTTGTCCATGTCCCTAAAAACCAAAGGTCTAAGTTGGATGCCTGGGCACTTAAGTGTGTGTTTGTTGGTTACAGAGGCTATTAGAAGGGGTACAAATGTTATCATCCACCTACCAGAAAGTACTATATCACTATGGATGCTACTTTCTTTGAGGACATGAGCTATTTTTCCTCTTTGGATACAGCTCTTCAGGGGGAGAATTCATATTTTGAAGAGTTGTATCATGGAGAGGGGGAGGAATAAGAAGAAGAAGGAGAAGTCACATAGTCAGGAGGTATTTTGATGGATCCGGTTGAGACTATTAGCACACCGCCTCCAGCAGCAGAAGCTCTAGACATCCAAGCACCAGTCTCCATCATGTTGCAGACACATCTGCCCCTCCTGCCATCGCTTCTACCCTTGACCCACAACTTCCTGGTACTGAAGATCACCCATTTGAGGTATGTCCATCCACTGATACTAGTAGTAGTGAGTCTAATGTTGAGCAATATGTGTTACCACATAGGACCACTCGAGGTCAATCGGCCAAAAGATATGAACCTACTCTTACTGCTAAATCAAAATACCTGGTAGCCAACTATATGTCCACTAGGAGGTTGTCTAAGTCATATGAATCATTTGTGAATCAAATTTCTGCTATATCAGTACCTAACAAAGTGCAGGATGCATTGGGAGATCCAAAGTGGAGGAAGGCAATGGATGAAGAGATGGAGGCGTTGCAGAAGAACAATACTTGGCAACTTGTGCCTCCACCACAAGGCAAGAAGGTTGTAGGTTGTCGTTGGGTGTTTACCGTAAAGCATAATGTAGATGGATCAGTGAATTGATACAAAGAAAGCCTTGTAGCAAAGGGGTTTACTCAGACGTATGGTATAGACTATGATGAAACTTTTGCTCTTGTTGCCAAGATGAATACTATTCGGGTTCTGCTCTCGTTCGCTGCTAGTTTAAACTAGCCACTCCGACAGTTTGATGTCAAGAATGCATTTCTTCATGGGGAGTTAGCCGAGGAAGTGTACATGAACCTTCCACCGAGGTATGTAGTTGCTTCTCCTGGTGAGTTTGTATGCAAATTGAGAAAATCTCTGTATGGTCTCAAACAATCACCTCGTGCTTGGTTTGGAAGATTTTCACAGTTCATTCAGAATGTTGGTTACAGGCAGAGCAACTCAGACCATACCTTGTTCCTCAAGCATCAACAAGGGAAGGTAACAACTCTAATTATTTATGTGGATGATATGGTAATCATTGGTAATGATACTACTGAGATGGATAGACTACAGAGACAGCTAGCTTCTGAGTTTGAGATGAAGGACTTGGGTGAGCTTAAGTACTTCTTAGGAATTGAGGTAGCCAGGGGGAGAGAAGGAATCTATTTGTGCCAAAGGAAGTATGTCATTGACTTGCTGACAGAGACAGGTTTGTTGGATTGCAGTCCTATTGATACTCCTATTGAGCAGAACCATTGTTTAGCTGAGTCTCCAGATCAGGTACCTACTGATCAAGCTAGCCATCAGAGGTTAGTTGGGCGCTTGATTTATTTGGCTCATACTAGACCAGATGCTTCATATGCAGTGAGTGTGGTGAGTCAGTTCATGCATAATCCGAGTGAGAGTCAGTTCATGCATAATCAGAGTGAGAGTCACATGGATGCTGTTATGCGAATTCTGAAGTACTTGAAGTCAGCTCCAGGAAGTGGAGTACTGTTTTCTAAATACAACAACATTCTTGAGGTTTGTGGCTTCATAGATACAGATTGGGCTAGAAATATCACAGACATGAGGTCGACATCAGGTTACTTTACCTTTGTGGGAGGTAATTTGGTTACATGGAAGAGTAAGAAACAGAAAGTTGTGGAACGTTCTAGTGCTGAGGCTGAGTATAGAGGTATGGCTGAGAAATCTGTTACGTGATCGAGGTTTCAAACTCAAAAATACCATACAGTTGTATTGTGACAACAAGGTAGCTATTGACATATCATAGAATCCAGTACAACATAATCGTACTAAGCATGTGGAGGTTGATCGTCACTTTATAAAGGAAAAGCTAGATGCCAAAATTATTAGCTTTCCTTTTGTTCCAACTGAAGAGCAACTTGCAGATATACTTATCAAAGGAGTTTCTAGGAAGGCGTTTTATGACTCATTAAGCAACTTGGGCATGGTTGATGTATATGCGCCAACTTGAGGGGGAGTGTTAGTGTGAGTTATTGTTCCATATTAGGAATAGACTATAAGGGAATATATTGTTGTAATTACTTACCTTGTATATGTTGTGTAGTACAGTAGTACACAATAGTTGTAGTATGATTGTAGTCTGTTTATATACACCACAGAATAGGTGTAATAAGATATCAAACAATTCATTCTCTCAATCTTGTTATCTTTGACTACTGAAAATTGAAATGAAAACGAAAATATATTCCCAAATTGTTTTCCAATGAATCCAAACACCTGTAGGAAAAATTAGTGGAAAGTTTAGGTGCTACCCGGTGACGTTTTACAAAAACAGATTTTTGTTTTACATATACGCAATATGTATAAATGTGTGTATATTTTTTTTTCTTAGAATGATGTGTAAGGTGTGTTTGATAGTACAGTTTTGAAAAATGAATTAAAAAAATATATATTACATATGTTTTGTAAAATATTGTTGTTTTCGGTGTTTTTCGAAAATAGAATCCATCCTTTCTTTTGATGACTTCATTAAACTTCGATCCATTGTGAACTTGCCCTTTCATATAGCCCACGGGGAAACCCGCCCCGATAACTACCTAGCAGGCAATTCTGGTGATCTCACTTTTCAATAGACAACCTCACCGTCTAGTGACCTTACTAACCGGCGTCCTCAATGACTGATGACTAGACTGAATGATGACTTCAAGGACAGCGATCTCACCAATCACCATTTTGAGTAGCAGTTTTTCCAAAAACCATTTTATACAACGTTACCAAACAGCTTCCCCCTAAATAGATATACAAAATGAATTCCTTTTCTTGAAACAACGCCTAAAAGTAAAAGATGACACATACAAGTTAGAACAACTAATGGTTATGTAAAGTTATTTGGTCGATTAGTCCTTTTCTTGAAACAGCTCAATACTATTTGGTCTATACTTTTATTACTCCTAGGCAACAAGGAAAAAAAAAAACTAGGGATTCTTCAACACTCCGCACATGCCTTTTCTTAGCCCAAGTTTCAATGAGCATCCTCTCGTTTGGTGAAGCTCCATTGCCAGCGCTGGCGTTACCTTGGTGATGCTGACAGACGAGTGATCATAAACTATGATCCTTTGGCTTATTGGGAGTGGTTTTTGAGTTTTGTTCTGATCGATCCTTCTATGTGGCTGGAACGTTTCGTGAGCACCATTATCAGGGATAACAATGGCGGCGAAGACTGGGTTTGGATCCAGGAGACGACAACATCAAGGGCATCATCGAGGTGGTCAATTTGGTGGCTTGGATGTTGGGGATCCTTACCCAATTTGGATTTGGGTCTGGCTGTTTTACAGGTTCGTCGTTGTCCTCTAGGTGGTGGCGTGCATTGGTGGTGGTTTGAAGTGGAACAGCGGGGCGTAACGATAAGTCGTGGCGGTGGGGTACCACGGCAAGTTCTGGCAGCGGTGTCCACCCATGGTACGCGTGCAATGTTTTGCACAGGAAGAAGAGACTAGAATGAGGCTGGGCCGCGATTGAACCTAGGGTTCTAGCTGTCCTTTGGGTTGCTAATTAGTTTTTTTATTTATTAGTTCAATATTCAATAATTCCCTAACTTTTTAGGTAACTTATGCATTTTTTTTGTGCACTTTATGTGTTTCTAGCAAATAATCTTATGTAGTAAACTAAAGAATGATTCAAGCTATTGTAATCAGTGAGCATTGGATGTTCAGTGAGTTGATCTATTTCTATGTACCACTGTGGGTATTACCACAATTTTTTTGTTCTATCTATGAATAGATGTGGAAGGGTATGTAACGGTCATTCTAGCTTGAGAATTGAGATGAATGAAAATCTTAGACATATTTTATCTCTTAATTAAAAAAAAAATGGTCTATACGTATAGCTATCTTATTTGTTAGTCGGAGGTCCTGAATTGAACATGTTATAACTTCTAATTAGGATGTGAAGTTAATAGTCAAGCACGATCATTGTCTTCTTCATGATAGTATCATATGATCATTGGCTATTATTTATTTTTCTGTGTACATGCAGCATGCTCTTTTCAGTGATCTCAGGTAGTTTCTGTGATATCTAACATTAAATCTATCTACTGTTTATTATACTTCCTTTCTTAACGAGGTTAAAAGTCTTATTACGGGGAGGATCATCACCAGAGTTACTTGAACTTTTCACTATATTTCGACACGTGGCAATATCGAAATCCAATGGTCTACAACAAAACTTGATTTGTCTTTTTCAATTTTTTTTTCTTTCTCAGTTCTGTCTTCTCTTCCAGGACTCCTCTCTCTCTCTCTCTCTCGCTCATCTGTTCTTCTCTTCAAACAAATCACTAGTTTAATTTCACATCATCATCTCCAATTCCCCACCTCTTTCTCTCTCTCTCTCTCAAATCGGCAAGGGCTTCAAAGCAACTGAAGCTTATATAATTGATGAAGACCACCATAACACACACTTCCAATTCTTCACCACCAACCAACTTGTCTCATGGGTTTTCTAATATCAAATTGGGAAGACTTCAGTATTAATTGAAAATTGTTTGGGAAGCCAATTGTTGGGTTTCAATGAAATTTGATATGGAACTAATTTGAATTTCTAAAAATAAGAGAGAGAGAGAGAGAGAGAGAGAGAGAGAGAGAGAGAGAGACCGAACTTAACTGATGAGAAAACATTGATTATGAATGAAAACCCCAACTAAAGGCTTCATAATCAATGTTTTTGAATGTTAGTTACTAGCTGCCTCTACGTGATCTTGCAATGAGTCATTCATACCCAGTACCAAGGTATTAGTTGATGAAATTTTACAGGGAAGAAACCCATCATTTGAACACCTATAGCCCCAGAAATTGAACCCATCAATTGAATCCCAAGCAATTTCGTCCCATCGATTCAATCGCAACCAATCCCAGAAGGAAATTAGCAACCACCAAAACTCATAAGGACGAGTGAAAAAATTTAACAGAGACAGAGAGAGAGTATCTGAGAAACTGGGTTTTGGATAATAGAGAGAGTATAATCTACGAAATAGTGTCGAGGAGAGAGAATCTTCTATAGAACTTGGTTGTGATTGAGATCTCTATAATGAACAACGATTTCAAATCGGATGCGGTCGGAATCCGGTGATGACATTAAGGAAACTAAAGCTAAGGACGGTAGTATCAGTGAGGATGAGGCTATGGTTTTGCCAATGGTTCTGATGGCAGTGGTTCTATGGGTAAGAGAGAGAGAGAGAAAAGTTGGGAGAGTCAATCATTATGTGGCACTATATAAACAGTTAGATAATGTTTTTACACGTGTCATTACGTGGTTGAAAGCTCAGGTAGCTCAGGTGGAGAGGATCCTCTCCCCTTACTTATTGTAGGCATGATCTATACGAGGTCAAGTGGTGGATTTGGGACTTACTACTACTCATTACTGAATGTTTGAATGTCTGAATGTCGAGAAATTCCCGGTAATAGCTCCCAATTCACTCTCTTCTAGTTAGGTGTGTACTTTTCTCCCGTTGACTTCTTTCTCTTTCCTTCAATGGCTTCCGACACTCACGTGGCCACCCAGTATTCTCAACAGCCAGCAATCATGCTCAAGTACGTAACTGGAGATGGCTTAACATTAAGACAGTTGATTGTTTTAGCTACTCTATACTTTAAAATGTCTCATTACAATAAATTTAAGAAAATTTTCTGTTACATTTGTAGGTGATTGTGAACAAGCTAGTCATGTGCTCAATGACATGGCATCAACACCAAAAGTCCCCTGTAAGTCAACGATTTGGATAAGGCTCCCCAGATATCAAATGATAAAATGAGATCACACTTGAAGGTGTTTGTGGGAAAAGAGGTTCCTCACAGTTTTTTTTGTCTCATTCAGAAAGCTCATTTGGAGAATTAACTCTTGTATGTAATCTCAGTCTCAGACATATCACGTATGGTAATAGCTCGGTACCTGAAACTTTCTGGTATTCTTGTTATGGCTACAACTTTGGTATCTGCTTTAATGATCATTGTGTGATTACAGAGCATATATGAGCTATTCTTCTTAGCGGTCGGTCAAGGCAATGAAGGACCATGGTGTGATGTTGGGCGGCACCTACGTACGGTGGATATTACCCTTCAGTATTCTTGCACATATATTACATGTTGGAACTCTGCATTATGGTCTCTCTGAAGATATTTTCCTGTAGATAAACCATAGGGAGGAGAGTTTTAGTGAATGGGAGTTACTGCATACTAGAGTATGGTTTGTCATGGTTTTGTTTGTCTTGGTTAGGGCTGCCATTTGGTTTGGTAAATACCGAACCGACCGAATACCGACCGAATATTTGAGGTTTGGTAAACCGAATCTTGGTAACCGAAATCGAAATAACCGAAATCGAAAAATACCGAAAAAATTGGTTTGGTTTTGGTAAATACCGAATTTACCAAAATGCTAGGGTTATATATATATATATATATATATATATATATATATATATAATTATGTAGTCATTTATTTTAATATGTATGAATATGATACATTGATATGGAAGATATATTTAATTTGA
>BDJD01000649.1:249128-268707 GCA_002564525.1 Rosa multiflora
GGCGTTTCTGGTGTATGATGGGTCCGAATCCATCTTCTCTCTGTAGGGATAGAATAAGCCCATATCAATCGTACATCTCAAGTACTGAAAGATATCTTTTACACCAATCAAAATGGCGTTGCGTTGACCCAGAGCTATACCTTAGCTAACAAGTTCACTGCAAACGAGATGTCCGGTCCTGTGCATTGAGCTAAGTACAATAATGTTCCTATTATACTCAAGTAAGGCACTACTGCCTCTAGCACATCTTCGTCATCATCCTTCAGACGAAGAGGATCATTTTCAGGATCAAGACTACGGACGATCATGGGGGCGCTTGAAGGTTTGACCTTGTCAAAATGCCTAAGCATCTATCGACACGATGCTCAAGTTCCAAACTGAGACATAATCGTGTTCTCCCATAATCCTTCATCTCAAAATCGGATTTCAAGTGTTCAGCGGTTTCCCTTAACTCTGTAAGGACTTCTAATGAAGATCATGTCTAACATGAACCACGATGGAATCCGAAACTTGTTATGGAAACACGTGGGCATATCCCTTCCCAATCAAGTAGTCATTTTAGTGAGCATTTCAACCTCTTTGTAAACGCGCTCCGTGGTCTAGAGCCACTTGACTTGGGTAAATGAAGTAGTTCACCAAGAACCTTCATGTATATTCCGTATCTAGATCCCTATAGAGGTACGTAGTAACCACATTTGTAAGCTGCATGTTCAGTTATTCGGAAACTACCAAACAGACAGGGTAGTGAAGTGCAATGACATCCATTACGAGAGAATATGTCTCATCGTAGTCGATTTCAGACCGTTTTATGAGAAGCCTTGCTCCATAAGGTGAGATTACCATCTCTTTTTCTCACTACGCTTTCTAACGAAGACCCATTAGTCAACAGGTTTTATGTTAGGAGGGGTTGGCATCACTAGCTCGAAAACCTTCCTCTTCGTTAGAGAATCCATCTGAACATGGATCGCATCTTTCCATTTAGGCCAAATTTCTCTACGTTGGCATTCATTCATCAACGGAGCGAGGTTCGATATCATCTGACTCAACAAACTCATGTGCAACGAAATGCGCAACTACATCATCAATTATGATGGAGTTTCTATCCCACGTCTCATGTATACTAGTGTAATTTTCATAGAGCTCTATATTCTCAAGAATAAGTTCTAACGTTGAGGTGTCCCCCAACGATAACCCTAACCCGGAAGATTCTCATGAGATGGATTTTGAGTCTTGATGATCAAAGGATTGGAATGTGCCAAAGTGTCCTTTGAACCTACGGGCCTCCCACACATCCTACCTGGGGCCATGGCCTGTAACGCCAGAGTGTCACTCTCTTTGGCTTTGGCGTCATGCCTACCTCCGTGTAGGGTGGCGCTATGTCATCTCGTAGGGACGTACTTCCTTGCAAGCATGTTTGCAACATATTTGTGTGATCTCGTCACTTTAACAGGGATCGAGATGAGACATAGTAGGGACATGTCACGATAATTCCTGTCGTTCCTGCTGAACATCCGTGTTCTTATCTCTCCCTAACGACGGGAAGACTGTCTCATCAAAGTGACAACCCACAAATCTAGAGGTAAGAAGGCCGCTTTGCAAGGGCATTTAGTGGTGGAAAATTGTTGGAGTCTCAAATCCAACGTAGCTACCCATTTATCTGTATAGACCCATCATAGAGCACTGTGGCGACGCAATTGGCACATAAATGGCTCACTAAAATTTGGGTAAATATGATACTTGTACCCAGTCACTAGCTGTAATGCAAAGGTACATTGAGTGGCGGTGGGTCGTAGACGAATTAGCATAGCTGCATGCGATATTACATCACCCCAAAGGGATATAAGGATATTGGTGCACATTACCAATGTCCGGACTATCATCGTAGTCGTTTCCGCAAGACCATTTGGGTGTGTACATGAGAATATGATGTCCAACATCAGTCCCATTGTAATATCCATCGAAAGTCTTTCGATGTAAACTCTCTAGCATAGTCAAATCCAATTGACTGAATAGGATGATCAGGGGAGTGAGCCCGTTGTCATATGATATGTGGTAGGAGTGGAGCATAAGCAACATTTATAGGTCGATAATGGCACAACACGTGATTAGCGTGTTTGCGTGTCAACCAACATCATGAAATATTTAAGCGTCCGCAAGTTAGTTGAATCAATCCACAGAATCCCTATGGATTCTATGTAAGAATAGAATGAGTATGTTCATTTCCTTTGCATAGGATGGTCTTAGTCCAAATTTCCCTAAGGAACGGGATTTGTAAAACGAGCAAGAGGCTTTAAAAGCAACCAATAAGTATTTTGGTTATGCCTGAGCGTCTGAAACACTATTTGAAGCAAGGTGGTATTTCCAGCATCACCTGGGGCGCCATCACCATGATGGACGCTATCCATGGAGTTATGGATAGGGACTGCGCCAGCCCTAGGCTGGTGGTGGACTGAGGCGGCGCCCTCGGCAGCTGCGTCGGTCACACTTAGTCCAGAAATCAACTTTTGATTCATGCTTCGTTTCGCTCGAAAGAAATGATGTCCATGTGAAGTTTTTAGTAGATGGATCATCATATCATGACCAGGATGACCTATCATGTCGTGACAAAGCCAATATGTGTCAAAATCCAAGAGATCTTCTCTCGTAACTTTATTGGATTTAATAGCTCGAATAGTGACATAAAGTCCTCTAGAGAGACACATAAACTTCTCTAAGATGCATCTTTATTCGCAATCATTAGAGGTATTGCAAAGGAACTCATTTCCGTTCTCTACATGCGTTTTCGCATGGAATCCGTCAGCTATTCATAGGTGTGATTCACGCTAGAAGCGTAGAGAGTTTCTGTGACAGTAATTAAGATGTCATTTGGCAAGTGGAACTTGGGCTATTCCATGTCCTTGAATTAATACTGATGGCCCAGTCATCGTAGTCACAAAAGTCATATGCTCAGAATCAAAATAGAGTCATAAAGAAAATGATACAAAAGCCAACGAAGTTACATCATTATCTCTATGACTAAACAAAATCTAATCCAAAATGATAGCTAATGCAAAACAATGGTAGTCGTCTAACTTCTTTCGGTAATTCCAAAATAAATGTGACCAGATGAGTAGAGAGATGTCGGTGGAGCAAGGCTCGCTTAAGTACCACTAATCTCAGAACCTTCCTAGACATCATACTTACTTTGAGTGAGCCTACTTTGAAGAAAAGCTAAACCATTGGCATTTACTACAAAAATATATGACAATTGCCTATTACATCTCTTGAAAAAATAAAGACTTAAACAGAACTGGCGATCTATTGATCCCAGCCAGATTTGTAGTCTTCAACCCTTCACTCTAGATCATTTTCTTGATCTTCTTATTCCATATAGTGAGCTTCTCTTGCTTCACAATACGCTTTGTAGGCGGTGACAATTTCTTCACTAGCTCTACAAATGTCTGCCTAATGATCAGACACTCCACATCGAGACCATACATCTCTTTGCTCAAACTCCATTGATTGAGGCGCTTTGAAAGCGTCATTTAGATGACTCTTAGTGTTGGTGGCGCCACCAACATGGCCAGAGGTGTTCCCTCCCTCTCTCTTTCCATGTTTACCTCTTCAGTTCCGTGTTCGCCTATTTTGGCAATTACCTTCCCAAGTAGAGCGATTATATGGACCAGAACGTCCAAATGAGCTCTGTTCCCACTGATCTTGAATTATAGTTCTTTACAAGGATGATGTCATGCTTTTCAGTGACATTCATAGCTCTAATGAACTCATGAAACCTTGTGATTTGTCTTGTAGTAACATCGATTCGATAGTTCTTAGCAACCATCAATGCAGAGACGGGGAAAGTAGAGAGAGTCTTCTCAATCAACATCGCATTTGTGATCTCTTTACCAAAAAATTCCACTAAGAATTTAATGCGAAGTGCTTCCGAGTTGTAGTCAAGAATTGACTTTAAATCACAGAAGCGGAGGCTATGCCATCTCACTTCTAGGTCAGGAAGCAGGGAGTCACGGACGTTGCCAAATATATCTTCGAGTGAGACCCACAGCCTTCTGGGGTCTTCTTCATTCATACACTCGTACTGGAGCGAATCATCCATATGACTAGTCATTAGGATGATAGCTTTCGCCTTATTTGCCTCTAAGGCTGCTCTATTTGCTTCCAAAGCTTGAGCTTGCTCAACAGTTAGCACGTCTTGGCTAATCTCGAGAATTGTATCCAAGATTCCATCGGCCTTGAGATGCTGGCGGATATCACGAACCCACCTGTGATATTCAGAGCCAGTTGTTCCCAATGGAGCAAAGTCAAATTTGTTCAGGTTACTTTTCCTGAAAGAGAACAAGAAATTAGGTTAGTTTCGGAGCGAAAAAGACTACCACGAAAACAAATACAATTTCTGAGCGTAGTCGCTTCCAAGAAATTAGGAATTTCCAAGCGTAGTTGCTTCCAAGAAATTCGATTCCAAGAGGGGTTGGATTAGATCGAAACAATGATGTTTGCGGTCGATCGTTTTATCTCAACAAACTCTAAGTTTGGAGAACTCTATAAGCTCCAAGCTTGGAGTGAGCACGAACCCCCACAGTTCGGCTTAATTTGGTCTTCCCTATGATGAAGAAAGGGGGGAAAAGAAGGGAGTTTGCAAGTCCCCCAAAAAGAAGAGAAATTAAATTTAAAAACTCTAAAAAAAGGGGAACGTTTAGTAAAAAATACCTCGAAATAGGTTGCTGAAAAATTTGACCTGAAAAAGTTGCCGAAAAATGGCCTGAAAAAGTGTCGGAAAAGTTGCTGTAAAGTAGTTGACCAGTGCTGACGTGGCAGGGTGACGCATCCCGCTGACGTGGCAGTGGGCTTTGACTTTTTCCTTCTGGTGGTGGGCCTGCGTTCTTATTTTTTTTTTTTCTTTCTTCTTCTTCTGCTTGGGCTGCGTCCCCTTTTATCTTTTTTTTCTTCTTTTGCCCAGCACGTGGGCTGCTCCTCCTTTTTTTTTTTCCCTTCTTTTCTCTTGTTGTTTTTTTTTTCTTTTGCTGGAGGATATGTTGCAGGTCCGGTCACCTTTTGGCTAGTTTCTGGAGAGATAGTTCCGGTTCCTGGAGTCTGGGGTCAATCTGGGGATGATGACCAAGTTTTACTGAGAAGGGCGGCGTGGAAGCTTTTGAACCGAGAATGGATATTTTTCTCTCTTTGGAGGGCCGGTTCGGTACTTTTCCGGCCGGTTCCGGTGATGCTGCCAGCGGTTCTGGGCTCCTGGGATCGAGAGCTTCAAAGTGGGTGTCGGTGGTTGCTAGGATTTGAAGGCTACGATTTTAGGGTTTCTGGGTTAGGGCGTCGTGCTGATAACGTGTTGTAGATAAACTGAAATTGAGAGGAAATCGCTGTGTATTCTCATTGATAATATGGGTCTCTTTATACAGAGGATTACAATGTACAGAATCTCAATCATACAAGGAAAGTAATCTTACATTGAATAGGAATCTAGATCCTTATAATTTAACCCTATTACCACTAGGTCAACTAATCTAGAGTTTGGGTCAAACACAAATTAGGGTTTACTTGAACAAAAATAAAATAATTTTTTTTTATGAAGACAATTTTTTTTCTAGTTTCTTACATGAAAAGAAAAGAACAGTAAATCAACTTCCTATACTAACTGCAATTGCTCTGCATCAATAAACCAAATTCCTTCTTGTCCCTGCAATAAAGAATATAATCAATTTACAAGCCCAATAAGAGATCCATAGGTGAATCTCAGATTTTGATTAATTTTGAACTTTCCTATTTTAATGGATAACATTAATGATAATTAGCATGTGATTATTTGATCGGTGCAGATATGAACATGTTTGAGTGCATAAGCCAGTCAAACAGTTTTGCCAGAAGCTTACCGAAGATAGTTCATTCCCCGAATTCTGAAAGTACCTTGGCTTAATTTGTGACCAAGAATCAGACATGTTCTTTTTTTATACGGCAAAAAGGAACTTGGGAACCTGCTATTGGAATTATAGATCAAAAGAATAAGTTACAGAGATTACAATAGGATGTGCTTGTACTATTAGTACAACCACTGAGAACTAAACTTATAACCATGTTTGCTCATACTTAACAATCAATAACAGATTAGGGAAGGAGCCGAAGGACTTAAAAACATCTATTCTACGGATCAGTGTTGCTCAACCAAGTATGAAGATAACATCAACATTCATCATATGTGGTCAGATTATGTGACAGAAAAATTTTAAGAGCTTTTTACCGATAACTACAAAATAATGGTTCAAACACTGAGATTCCCCTTATACTACTATACTAGCAGGCCCGGCCTTACTGCTAGGCAGTCTTGGCAATAGGCCAGGGCCTCAAAGCATAAGGGGCACCAAATATAAAAGCCCATTATATATTAGTAATATGTATGTATTTGCTATGAGTCCATTTTTATAATGATAAAGACAGAAAATGTTAACCAAGAGAAATCGGAAAAGTCAAGATAGTTGTATTTAAGTAGAATTAATGTTAGGATATCTCTCTTCCAACCATTTTTCTCTTTCTTTGCAATGTCTCACTCTCTCTTCTTCCATAAATCAAGAAGAAACTTTTTCTTTTCTCAACTTTTCCCTCCATATCTATCTCAATCCCTCTTCCCTCACAAACTCATTTGAGTCATTGCCTCAACTGATAATTTCTTCCTATTGTTTTATCTTCTGACTTTTTTTGCTGCAATTTCTAAAAATTGGGTTTTTGAAATAATAATAAGAGGTATGTTTTCTGCTTTTCTAGACTCCAATCGAGAATGAGAAAAAGATTATGCTGTTTTTTTTAAGGAGTTTGGTTAACCTCAATATTGATGCAAGTTTTGTTTATAATTTTGCTTGTGCAGTAGAGGTTTTTCATTGGTTGCATGAATTTTGCAGTAGAGTTTGACAGTTCATAATATATTTGTTTTTTTTTTCAATTAAGAGAGAAATTTCGTTTTGTTTATGTATAAATGTGTTAATCCTCAATAAATTTTGAAACATGGATTTATATAGACTCTTTAACAATTTAGAGATTTTATTTATTTATTATTATTTTTTAAAGAATACTCTTTAACAATTTAGAGATAAGGGATCTAACAATAATTCTCGCCCGGGGCCTTGACAGACTCAGGACCGGCCCTGTATACTAGAGATTAGAACACAAAGCATATAAGCAGTGAAAATCATGACGAAAATAGTATGGATCCCACATGTGTTTGCCAATTGCATATAATGTATCAGAATAGATCTAAAGATAGTTCGGTTCTTGCATAAACTTGCATCGGCAGGTTCTTTTAAGGGAAGTTTTAAGGCAGCCCTTTTCCTTGCGCTTGGTGGACTATAAGAAACTAAAGGTGAAGCTATCACCATTGATGCAATAGTAAAAATTATGTAGATTCATAATTTGAACAAAATGGTGATGTACCTCCCCATTTTAGGCTTTATAGAGGTGTATTGTAGATCCATAACTCATTTTAAGTCTGTAGCTGCAATTATATTTATTTCTTTTAAATAGTAGACATGCATGAGTTATTTTGTTTTAGATAACCGGACCTATCAATTTTCATTAATCTGAAATTAGATACATAATGTGTAAAATATAAAACTGAAATGTCGTCTAAAAGCATTCCAATTTAAGTTAAAAAAAAGGAATTGTATATGCTACAAAATATCCATCTTCTCATAATCCCATATGCCTGGAAAAATGGAACAGGTACATCTCATTATTTCATCAAATTTTTAATTAATACCTGAACAAAATGAAAATCCAATAGTATAATATATTGGATCCTCACGCAACCAATGTTGTGACTTGTGAGGACTCCATGGTCTGTGCCTCTATGCCTTTATTTCAACTTTCCCAACTAGTCCGTACTCCCAAGCCTTAGCCCAAGCCCAACTTTGTCCATCCCCATATTGGTGGGCAGGCCTGGATAGTCAAGTAAGATTAGATTTTAGAGTCGAGCTAATTTAAATTTTTTATTACACAATAGCTGAAGTTAATTGTCCGTAAGTTAAACTGATGACCTCGTATTACCGGTGGCTTATAGCCTTATAGTACCAAATCAAATTGTCACAGGTGACTCGATGCGATTGGATTGAGATTATCACCTCTATCAAAAAAGAAGAAGAAGAAGAAAAAAAAAAACCCACATTTCCGATTATATTAGAAACCAACCTAGCCACTTATGAAGGCTAGTTTGCCGTTGCAAAGAGCTAGTCCACACTTACAATGGTGCACTCCATGCATGATTAATGTAGCGGTTATTCTTGCATGTGTTTTGACAGCAAACAAAAACTGTATTGTTGTATTTTGGCCAGCCATGTTTAGAATTGATGATACCCAAGAATAATATCTAATGCGCTAAACTCCATTTGAATCATACTAATTAAACAGTGAATTAATTTGGCATACAGACCTGCGGCCAGTCTTTAATCTTTGTATTAATGATCGAGTTCTCCCCTTCAAGTAAGGCAACACTCCGCACCAGGTAATTTTTGTGGTTCAATTTGATCCCGCAGGCACAAAACCGTCTCCACAATATTAATGACAACAGTATCTCTCTGCACCACTGCACAGTCCTAGCTTTACCTCTTTACTTACCAACTAAGAAGACGCATTCATGGCCGTGCATGCAAATGACTCCTTGCAATAACTTGTTTGGTTGGAACTGCCCCACAGCATGGCTCGTCCATATTCTTGTAGAAAAATTCTTAAGTGGAGGTTTCCTCATCACGTGACTTTAGGGCCATTCAATGAGGAGAAAATTTTTTTTTCTTCTCTTTTTCCAAATTGCCCCTACTCTATAAATGTACAATACTCAAAAGACCTCCTTACGAGACAGTGATTGGTTTGCCACACCACGTGGCGATGCGGGTACCCTACTCTAGTCTTTTTCATTCTTGTAAGATGAGATCCACATTCCATACTCCTCATTCTCTCTATTACTCTATGTAGCAAACTAGTTATTACTTATTAGTTCAAAACATCCACGTACAATGTTGGCCGGATTATCCCCAAAGTTGAAAATTCAAAATTCGAATCCCAGACCACTCATAGGAAATCAAAATATCACTGACAAGAACCTACCTACCTACTCTGTTCATATTTATAGGATTGTCGCGCGTTAGTCGCATGTTCATTGTGGTAGCCAGATGTAATATATAAGGTGTTGGCAAGTTTAGAGAGATGAATCATTTGCTTAAGTACTTGATTTTCTAGGATTAATCACCAAAATTAAATTCGATATGTGTTCTTGTAGCTATGGTGGTAAGCGCGCATATTTTATACAATGTAGGCTTCAGTGTTTGCAAAATGAAGTTCAAGGCCTTGAGTTGGGAGGTGTTGAGGTAACCGAATCGTTTTCAAAGCTTGTTGAAAACTTGAAATTCAATTATTTTAACACGACCACATTTGTTTATTGCCTAACAGCATTTACAAGAGAGAAAAGAAGGACCAAAAAGATAGAATGATGAAAAGGCATTCGACTAAAATGTTATAACTTATGAGTGTCTCACATGAGAATTGTAACACAAAATTAGGCTAGTGTTGATGATAACCCCCATATTAACAATGGCTCACATTTCAGATTCTAAAAATATTTAACACAATTCCAGCAAGTTATGAGGATATTTGGCACCAAATTAAACCCACATTTGATAACAATGGTCCATCTTTAAGATCCTAGAAATATTTAACACAATTCCAATAAGTTATGAGGATATTTGGCACCAAATTAAACCATCATTTGATAACATATATAGTACATAGTGGTCTTGGTGATCCATGAGTCTAGGATGATCGATCGATCACCTCTTTGCGACGTTATTTTTGAGATAATCAACAAACGCACCGATGTAGTGGTCTTGGTGCAACTTGTGATCTCCAAAAACTGCAGCAGCTTTCCTCGCATTGCTTCTCAGGTGCTCTCCTTCATCTTCCACCATTGCTAGCCTCAGTGTTTTAGCTATTTCATCTCTACTAAGCGACCCGTCTTCGTTGCGCTTCACTTCGGCAGCCAGACCCTTCTCCACCAAAAGCCTTGCATTCAAAGGCTGATCAACAATGATGGGCAACAACACAAGGCAATGCCCAAATTGCAGAGTTTCAATCACAGAACCCCATCCAGAGTGAAACAAAGATCCCCCAACAGATGGGTGCCCCAAAATTTCCATTTGAGGCACCCATCCAAAGCAAACAAGCCCTTTCTCTGATGTTCTGTCAACAAAACCTAAAGGCAGAAAATCATCAACTTCATCATCGTTAGCTGCATTGGGTTTTCTGACTCCCCAAACAAACGGCAATTCTGATAGCTCCAGCCCATGAGCTATCTCATGAACTTGTTCTTTGCTCAGCTTACACTCACTCCCAAATCCCACAAACACCACTGACCTGGGGCTTTGTTTATGGAGCCAATCAAACATAAACCCATCAGGGCTCATTTCCGTATTTTCCCTTTTCCCAGGTTTCTCCGGAGGAAGCACACCAATGGGAATCACTGGCTTTCCAGTAATTTTCTTGTACACTTCCAAGTAGTCTCCTTCAATCTCATTACAGGTACGAATTGCCAAAGCTTGACTTGCTGATATAACCTTGGCAAGCCTTGAAGCACCACTAATCCCAGTACTATTTTTACCCCAAAACCCTTGGGGCACATAAATTGCTTCATACTCCTTGAATGCCACCAAAGAAGGAAAAGTGATCCATTCTGGTGGAGATGTCAAGCTTTGGGGTGACGGAAGAGCGTAGTTTCTGTTCACACCGGAGAGATTTTCCAAGGGCCCAAAGAATACACTGCTAGCTGCAGAGAAAGCAGAGAAGTAGACTAGTGGAACACCATACTCTTTGGCAATGTCCACTACCCAATAAGCAGCGAAATCGGGTACTATACAGTCAGGCATTTGATCTGCAATGAATTGCTTGATGGGTTTCTGGAGAAGATCATACGCGATCTGTAAGTTGTTGATTTTTTCGAAGGGCACATCGACAGTGGCCTCGGCTCCTTCAGGCAAGAAGTCAGGTTCTAAAGGAGGAAATGGAATGGGGACTAGGTGTATGAAAGGTTGCAAATCAGGTGAGATTTTGGGGAGCCTTTGAATGTTTCTTGGGGTGGCTATGTAGGAGACATGAACTTTGGCTTTGGCCAAGGCTATGGAGAGTTGAAAGAAGGGCATCATATGGCCAAAGGCAGACCACGGGAGCATTACAACATGAAGCTCTTTTGCCATTATTGTTATGTTTTGCTGAAATGAGCTTGCTCATACAATAAGACAATCTGTGTAGAGCGGGGTTTGTGGCTGAGCCTTATAGGATAGAAGGCAACTGTTTTTGCTGTGCGTTATAGCATTATTTATTGAGTCTGTTCTTCAAGAGGTAGATGTGGTCTTCTAGGTATGAACTTCAATTAATGGATTGAGTCCAAGCTAATAAATTGAATGTGGCCGGTGCTTAATGAATGTACGTACAATTTTTTATGGAGTGAAATTTGGGAAGCGATGCAGTGCACCGATGTATATTTGTACTAAGAGGAGTAAATGGACGGCTCAATAACAAACGAGAATAATTTTATTATTTCTTGATATTAGTAAAAAAACCCTAGGAGAGCTTTCTCTCTCGCCCTAGCAAATCTCAGACCGGTGACGGCCAGTATTTCTTTCCTCCTCATGCAAGCCTTCAAGATTATTGTTTGGAACTGCAAAGGCTTGAACAACACGGAAACCCAAGATGCCCTAGTGAGCATTGTACGTCAACAACACCCTAGCCTTGTCTTTCTATCAGAAACTCTAGCCTCCCCGGATCTCCTGACCTCTGTTCGACGTTGGATCGGTTTCGATGGTGTTGTATGTGCACCGAAAGAAGACGATTGTCGTGGTTTGGCTCTTTTTTGGCGTAATGAGGTCCCTGTTAGACTTCGACACTATTCTGCTAACCATATCGATGCAGAAGTTGGTGCTGTAGGGTCTCCAGGAGTTTTTCGCTTTACTAGTCTTTATGGCGTAGCTACAACTGCGAATCGTGTCATCACCTGGAACCTATTACGTACCCTGGCCGCTCAGGTTCGTCTGCCATGGCTTGTTGCTGGGGATTTCAATGAGATCCTCAATCATGCGGATAAATCGCGAGGTCCGCCTCGCTCTATAGCACAAATGGCCCGATTCCGACAAGCGTTGGCGGATTGTGAGTTAATTGACATGGGATTCGTCGGTCCTAGGTTTACCTGGTCTAATAGTTTTACCAAGGAACGGCTGGATCCTGCTTGTCAAAATGTGCAATGGAGAGAACTTTACCCTTTTTCTAGATGTATTACTCTCCCTCTGAGTAGGTCTGATCATTGCCCTCTCCTCATTGAAGTGTCTCCGGAGTCATCTGTTCGAACTAGAACACCTAATTGTTTCGCTTTGAGGAGATGTGGTTACAGCATATAGACTGTTTGAACGTGGTTCAGCAAGGGTGGATGCTTCCAACTATAGGGGAACCAATGATGCAGGTTGGAAGGAAAATCAAACAAACAGGTCAACTCTTATTACGTTGGCATTCTGGAGTTTTCCAACAAAGACAAACTGAGATGAAGCTGATTCAGGGTAAATTGGACGTCTTGATGAAACAGAGTTTCGAGCCCGGGCATTTTTATGTACAAAAGTCCCTACAGTTTTGTCTCAATGAATTGCTTTCGGCTAATGAAGCGTATTGGAGGCAGCGATCTAGAGTACAATGGGTCAAGGATGGGGATCGTAATACGGCGTTCTTCCATAGGCGAGCCTCTAATAGAAGGTGTCGCAATCGGGTCAAAGGTTTACTTAATGCTGAAGGACAGTGGACTGTTGATCAAGGAGAAGTTAATGAGTTAATCCTAAAGTATTATGAAGACATTTTCAGGGCTGGTGGTTCTGATCCGGCAGCTACAAAAGCTGTCCTTGAGTGCTTGCATCCTAAGGTTTCTCCTGAAATGAATGACAACCTCACAGCACCCTACTCTGACTTTGAAATAAAGAAGACTATATTTCAGATGCACCCTTCCAAGTCCCCCGGCCCGGATGGGATGTCCCCATGTTTCTTTCAGAAGTTTTGGTCAGTTGTTGAAAAGGATGTTTGTCTGGTAGTTAGGGAGATTCTCACTACAGGCCAGATATCTCAGGAGTCCAACTTCACTCATCTGACATTGATTCCGAAAGTTAAAGAGCCTAAGTCTGTCTCCGACCTGCGACCTATTGCGTTGTGCAATGTTGTATACAAAATTGCTTCCAAGGTTTTAGCAAACAGGTTGAAGGCAATTCTTCTGCAGATCATCTCTCCTCTACAGAGTGCTTTCGTACCTGGGAGGTTGATTTCTGACAACACTCTTGTGGCAACCGAAATAGCTAATTTCATGAAGAAACTTCGTAATCAGGTAGATGGTTTTTTCTCTCTCAAGTTAGATATTTCCAAAGCTTATGATCGGTTGGAATGGCATTATTTGGAGGCAGTTTTGCTCAAGTTGGGTTTCTGTTCAACCTGGGTTCAGATTATTATGACAATAGTGACATCAGTTAGTTACTCGGTTTTAATCAATGGATCTCCTACAGGTTTTATCTTACCTACTAGGGGTATCCGGCAAGGGGACCCCCTCTCTCCATATTTATTCATCCTTTGTGCTGAGGGTCTTTCAGCGTTGATCTCTTCTTCAGCCGAGCATGGAGTTGCTAAGGGCATTAAGATGTCTTCTACTGCTCCTACGATACATCATATACTGTTTGCGGACGACAGCTTTCTTTTTGGTGAAGTGACAGTTCCGGAGTGTCACACTTTCAAGAACATATTGGAGACATATGCCAGGGCCTCGGGGCAACATATTAATCTCCAGAAGTCAAGTGTGGTTTTTAGTGGCAATGTCAGTTTAAATAAGCGCAATGAGCTTGCGGCTATTTTGGGAGTTGAGTGTGTCACAGAGCATGGTTTATACCTCGGGCTTCCTATACATGTAGGGCAAAATAAGTCTGCTATTTTTGCCTATTTGAAGGAGCGGCTCACTAAGAAACTTGTCAGTTGGAGGTCTAAAATTCTCAGTATTGGAGGTAAAGAGTTACTTATTAAGGTGGTAGCTCAAACTCTGCCTAATTACGTTATGAACTGTTATGCTCTACCCAAATCTCTATGTGACGATCTTCAGCAACTTTGTTGTCAATTTTTTTGGGAAAGTTCTGATGACCGACGTCGAATTCATTGGCGGTCTTGGGAGAGAATGTGTCTCCCAAAAGAACAAGGAGGTATGGGCTTTAAATATTTGCATGCTCACAATCTTGCGATGCTTGCAAAACAAGGCTGGAGACTCCTTACTAATCCAAATTCTCTTGTGGCTCAAGTTTATAAAGCTGTGTATTATCCTTATGGTTCTTTCCTTACGGCTGACATGGGTGAGAGGCCATCGTTTTCTTGGAGAAGCATTATGGAAGCTCGACCGGTGTTGCAAGCTGGTTTATCTTGGCGGATTGGGACTGGTGTTTCTGTTAGTATTTGGGATCATGATTGGATCCCTTCTGTTCCCCATCACTCTGTGGTTAAACCGTTGGATACCATCTTTGAAAAGGTTGCTGACTTGATCAACCCGGACACTTGGACCTGGGATGAGGCTGCTATCCATACGTGTTTTGAATCACAGGTGGCTCACCGGGTTATTTCTATCCCTCTTAGTCGTCAATATGGACAAGACCGAGTTGCATGGAAGCTTCACAAGAAGGGTTTCTTTTCTGTGAAATTAGCTTATACAATAGCACAAGACTTCTCTATTGGCAATGTGTTTGCCTCTCCTTCTAATGGGGATCCTTATGGCCCGGTTTGGAGAGCCTTGTGGAAGGCAAAGTCCCTAGTAAGGTGGCTATTTTTGGGTGGAGAGCAGTCCATAATCTCCTGCCTACCCGTGCTGCCTTATCTTTGAAAGGTTATAATGGGGACTTACAGTGTGTTGTTTGCTCTAGTGGTGTGGAGACGGTGGAACACCTGTTCTGCCAATGTAGTTTGGCTAGAGAGATAGTGGGAGCTCCTCCCTTTATCATTCTGGTTTCCTCATTATCTTGGAAGGATTGGTTTTTAGAACGGGTTAACTCGTTGTCATCAGGTTGCTTTGATAAATTGCTTGTGTTGCTTTGGAATATTTGGAAGAATAGGAATGACAAGTTATGGAGAGATTGCTCTAAGACTGGTCCTAGCATCGTGGCCTCTTCTATGGCATGGTTTGAGGAGTATTCCCAGGTCAATCAGGCTACTGCATCTCCTGATCGGCGAGGACCTACGGGTCAAACACGATGGTTTCCTCCAGCGACTGGTACCTTAAAACTGAATGTTGATGGTGCGTTCCTATCGTCGATTCAGTATGGAGGTACAGGGGGAGTTCTCAGGAATGATCAAGGGGATTTTATTGCTGCCTTTTCCTACAGAGCTGAGTCTGTGCTCTCTCCATTACACGCTGAACTCTTAGCCTTGAAGTATGGGTTAGACTTCCTCCACGCTATGAATGTCACGAAGGTGGTCGTGGAAACTGATTGTTTAGTGGCAGTTCAGGCCATTAATTCTTCGACTGAGGATTTGTCTGAGCTAGGTGCTTTGATTCATGACATCAAAGGCCTTGTAGGTGTAGTGGGAGATATTACAGTTGGTTTTACTCCTAGGCAGGCTAACAGAGTTGCTCATCGCCTAGCTAGTTATAGTTTTGATTCAAACATCCATCTTGATTGGTTTGGTCATGCTCCAGAGTTTGTACTGGATGCCCTCATGTACGATCATTATCGTATTTAGTAATATACTCTCTTTTCTTTCAAAAAAAAAATGGACGGCTCAATAACATCAAGTGCTCTTTTTTTGTTATTAAAAAAATGTTGACTGCAGATATTAAGGACTGAGTCACCTAATAGGTGCTGGATTATTTGCACTGGCGTTGCATAAAAGAATTTTGGGTAAAATTTGTACTTTGTTTTTACAATCAACACTTTTTTTTTTCTCTTTTAAAATGAAATTACAAAAAAAATAAAGTTTAAGATACTAAAGAAAAAAGAGTGTGTAATGTAAAATAAGAAGTGTGAGTTGCAATCCCTTACAATTTTATTTTATTATTATTATTATTATTTTAAACAAAGGATGAGCAGAACTTGCCCATACCCCCCATTGAAATTTACCAAGGATGTGAACAAAAAAGAGAATATATTCAATGAGGAGGCCGGATACAAGAAACCTAACTCTTTTAGAAAGAAGAATTGGAGTAACAAAACTGATACGCCTGGTGAGATTGTGAGAATGACATTTGATTTGGTCTTACTAGTCAATGAGTAATAATAAATGAACAAATAACCAACTCTACCAGAAAGAACCAGCTCTACCAAAATTCAATTAAATACAATAGGGGTGAGGAAACTTGTATCTGACTCAAGGGAGGCGAGGAAAGCACAAGATCCGAACTATTTCCAAAGACAAGTACACTACTCTACTCCCTAATCATCACGGAGATGATAAGAGAAATACTCATTAGAATATAGATTTAGACAATTTAAGATCTTGATAAGTAATTTTGAAGAACACTAGTGAGGATGCGCGCGTGGATGATTCTAGAGCGTTGATCACACTAGTAATGGATCGACCAGTAGGGAACGATTGCTGGCTCTTAGTATTCAACCGCTGGTTTTGTTACTCGATCCCTGCTAGGGTAACGACAATGTTATGGATCACACGATTTTTGATGTTATTGCTGCCAACCGGCCAATCCATCTTGTTTATCAAATAGACAAACTTGTTTTAATCATTGCATGTGAAGTGATAGAGGATGGCAGATCTATTCCAATATGATGCAAATTTATCTGAGCCTCTTCTCGATGGTTATAACTTATAAGTTATAGCATTAGAAGACATATATAACGAGTTTTGGGATTATGTCTCTCCAATTTGCATTAGTGTTGCAAATTTGCAATCTATATTAGTCGTTTTGATGCACATTAGTGTATGACTAATTGGAATCACCAATTAGTCACTAATATGACTAGTTTTGAGAAGTAGTAAATAAGTTCAAGATTGATACGTCTATGGAGAAGGGTTCCCTCACTAGTCGGAGTTAAACACTTTAACCCAAGGGCCATACTTTTCAAAATTTCTATTATTTTTATTTTTGAAACGATTTCTTAGTACTTTAATATTTTAATATATTTATACCATTTAACTAAATTTTAACCCAGTTTTTCACGCTTCCTCACTACTTGACTAACTCCAAGAGCTTTTCAAATTCTAATATGGCTTTTCAACTTCTAGTTACTTAACTGCATTAGGAGAATTATTATGTGGTCCTGGAGTACCACGTGACAATATCATATGGTGATCCCGATCAATAATATCACTTAAATGTGGTGGGGACTATGCATGAGGTTAAAAAATAAAAGAAAAATTAATTTAAGAGACCAATCAAAAATCACTACGAGTCACATGGACCAATAATATCACCCGGGATCACCACGTGTACTATGGCCAGGGATCATGTAATAATTTCCCCCATCATTATTTGTTTATCCAGCTATATTCTATTGAAAGTAATATGGATAACAAAAATTTTGGTTGTTGTCGCTGACCGGCCAACAGTCCATCTTCTCTCCGCTTCTTTCCAAACAAAGAAGTTCCTTGACCTCTTTGATCCATGTATAATGAGGATATCATGGTCCATTTCAATATGATGCAAATTTTATGTTTCCACATGTCATAGTTTTGAGATTCTTGCTCAAGTGTAGCAAATGGAGAGCATTGTTGCGGATGAATGAGAGATATTTGAAGAGAGCATTGACACTTTAGTTGGCACTGATAGTACGGATTCTGTTTTGGTAAAATGTTCATCAAGCTGAGTTCTGTTGGGGTGACTTAGAAAATGAAAAACCCCTTGATCATCATATCTCACCACTACAATTATATGCTATAAGGACACCAAACAAGGACACCTTATTTATGTGGTGTCCTTGAAGGGTTATAAGGACATTCATATGTAAATGAGATTATTTAGAGGGTTGAGAGTATTTTAAGGACACAACCGGCCTCTTTAATGTGGTGTCCTAAATAAGCCAATTTCAGTTTACTGCTCCAAAACAGCTCCAAAATTTGCTTTCGCGCCCGAGCTCTCTCCCTCCCCAAATTTCGCTTCCTCCCTCCCAAATTTCACTTCCCTCCTCCCCCAAATTTTCAACTTCCCTCTTCAATTGAAACCCACTAGAAGAGGAAATATGATGTTTCTTTTAATCTATTTCCAATTTTTACAACAAAAAAAGGAAACTCGATCTGAAATGAACTTCGAGCTGATTAAAGTCGGTGGAGGAGGTGGCGACTACAAGGCGACTCGCAATAAGGTCCAACTCGTAGTAATGGTGTGAGACATATCATGGGTTCAGTGGTTAGTGAGGTTAGTTGAATTTGGAGGTTACTCGATCCTTATTTTTTCTAATTTCTTGTTATGCTTGTGTCTTGGGTTGGGAGATTCTGGGAAAAATTTGATAACACTGAATATCTTATTGCAGCATGTTGAGGTTCCGAACCCATTTTTGATAGGAAGATGTTTCGCATGTATTGGGATTTGGGGCACGGGGTGGAATTGGAAAAGCAGCGATTGCATATATATCTTTATGGGTTCTTGTAATTGAACATGATCTGCCAGCTTCTAGTCTTGGCAGTAAACAAGTAGGAAGTACTAAACTAGATGGTGCCTAAATTGAATTAATCTTACACATGTAGTGATACTAATTTGGGCTTAAAAATATAAACTTTTATTGAAGTCATTAGTGAGATTGATATGCCATTGCCTATATTTTGTAGTGTTAATGAATTGATGCCTCTTGATACGAGTTTACAACTGGAAGTCTATTAGATTTCTCTTTTGTCTAGAATATCTTCTTTTTTGCTGATTTCGGTGATTAGTTTGTGTTCTATTTTGTATTGGAATGGTATTTTTTTTTGTTTTGATTTTGGAAGATTCAGGTCCAATCGATTTTTATTTAGTTCCATATTCTGGTTGTGGATGATAGCATCATACATAGGAAGGTCATTGACAAGCTATATAAAATTTAGGGCTAAAGTCTGTTTAATCCTTATACTATGCATCGTTTCAGTCCCTGACATTTCAATTTAATCTGAAAAGTCCCTGAGGTCTCAATTTCCGTCTAATAGGTCCTTTCCGTGGGTGAAATGTCCAATATACCCCTCAGTTATTTCTTTTTTCTTTTTTTTCCTTTTTAATTTATTTTTTTCCTTTTTCCATTTTAATTTCGTTTTTTTCTTTTTTCTTTTTCCTTTGTAATTTCTTTTCTTTTCTTTTTCCTTTTTAATTTCTTTTTTTTCTTGTTTCTTTTTTCTTTTTCCTTTTTAATTTCTTTTTTTCTTTTTCCTTTTATTTTTATTTTTTTCCTTTTTCCATTTTAATTTCTTTTTTCCTTTTTAATTTCTTTTTTCTTTCTTTTTAATGACCATCGTATTCTGCTGCATCAGTAG
The DNA here is from genome assembly GCA_002564525.1 of Rosa multiflora. Lineage (NCBI taxonomy): Eukaryota > Viridiplantae > Streptophyta > Magnoliopsida > Rosales > Rosaceae > Rosa > Rosa multiflora. Next base: position 268,605 of record BDJD01000649.1, read on the forward strand.
CGTCACGTCGGCGAACCAATCCAGATCGACCCGAAACCCCAATTCTTGTTCTCCACGCCAGCGGCCATTTTTCTTTTCCATCACTATTCTTCTTCTTCACTTC
>BDJD01000649.1:268829-299539 GCA_002564525.1 Rosa multiflora
AAAAAAAAGAAATTAAAAAGGAAAAAAAAGAAATTAAAAAGGAAAAAAGAAAAAAACAAAAAAAAAATTAAAAAGGAAAAAAAAAATTTATAATGGAAAAAGGAAAAAAAATAAAAATAAAAATAAAAAAAGGAAAAATGAAATTAAAAAGGAAAAAGAAAAAAGAAAAAAAAGAATTTAAAAAGGAAAAAGAAAAAAGAAATAACTGAGGGGTATATTGGACATTTCACCCACGGAAAGGACCTATTAGACGGAAATTGAGACCTCAGGGACTTTTCAGATTAAATTGAAATGTCAGGGACTGAAACGATGAGAGAGGCATAGTATAAGGACTATTTATTGCTCGAAAGGTAGCTAGATGTCTGTGAATGAGTCACTGAAAGAAACATTGGATTTTGTTTTGCAGTGATTACTTTTGATCGATAGTGGAACCAGGTCTTTAATATAAGTACGGGTGAGTGTTTTTTTAATTTTAGTTGTGTTTCTGTTGCACCTATTTTTTATCTGCTGAGGAAATTGCAATGCAGCTGTTGTTTAGTCTCTTGAAATTGAGGTTCTTCTAATTCTCGGCTTGGTTGTAGTCTTTTGTGTTAGTAGTTTTTTAGGTTTAATTGTCTTGGAAACTCTCACTCTATAAGTAACCAAGTCCAACATCCATATTCACAACATATTTACCATCGATATGACTAACATCATGATTGAAAGGAAGGAAACCTTAGGTAAAGACCTTGTTATCTTCTTCATGAATCCATTGGCTTCTTTTCACATTATTGATTTTTGTCACAATATTGAATCCTTACCAAACTAAATTGGTTTTCTTTTAGCTTCTATCTTTCTTATGAGCAGTGAATTGTAAATGTTCTATTGGCTTTGAAAACTGAAGTTTTTTTTTTCTCTTTCTCCTAGCTTCAACAAGATAATGAAGGTCAGTTTAAAAAAATAAAAGACAGAAAGATAGGAGGAGATGAGAAAGCCAATTACAGAGAGAAAAGAAGAGAGAAAGAAAAGAAGAAGAAATAGGAAGAGGGAAGCAGAAAATGTTTTTTTTCTGGAGGGGTTGCTTTCTATGGAAAAGGAGATCAGAAACGAGAGAGAAAGAGAGAGAAGAGTCAGTTTGAAGTTAAAAGGGCAAGAACTTGGTTTTGGGTTCGATTTCTTTTCGGTGAGTGACTTTGTACTTAGATGTGCTTTTGTTACATCGTTTTCATGGTTGGTTTTACTTTGAAAATCTTTGGAGTTCTGCAAAACTATTGAGGTGTTCACTATTGTTTATGGTGGATTTTGGTAGGATGGTTTTGGAATTATTTTGATTTGGTTATTCTTTCACAGTTCCTCAGAGAACATTCCACTGGTTCATCATCATCTGTAAGGGGAGGGGGAAGACATCAAGAAACTTTCTACAAATCATGATCACCTTTTTCTACTTAAAAACACTTAAATCTATCATCTTCTATTTGAAGAAATAACAGTATAATAAATGAATGTCTGATTCGATGGTAATAGATTCTATGAATGACTTTCTTTTGGTTCAGAGAGAGCTAGCACTATCCTATCAAAGCCTGCTTGAAAGTAATAGATTATATTATCATTATAATAACGGTGGCCTTAAAATGAGGATACAAAATTATATTAATGATAAATCAAGGGGGTCATTCGAGACTTAGAGACTAAGACCAAGTTTTGAATGCATGCGTAGCATACCAATACTTTCAAAAGCTTCATGAATTTTGAAGTGCAATAATTGTACAATGTCACAAGCTTCGGCATAACCTGTAAAAAAAATAAGATATTAGATAGAATTAGTGAATATGATTGATTTATCTGGTGAAGGATTAAAGGACCGACTTTAACCCCATTACTTCACAAGAACATGCATATGACTAATATTGTCAGGAAACATTACACCTGAAATCACTCGACACTTTTGTTCTTGTGGACACAAAGACAGAAGACATATGGTGGTCCTTTTATGTATAGCTGCTGCCAAATTGACCATAAGTGAAATTTTCTATATATTTTGTGCATAACGTGCTCACAAAGAGAACTACATGAAGGATCACATTTGTACCTCTTCAAAAGTCTTTGACCAAAGTGATTTTTTCTTTAAGCTGTTTACAAGCTTCATTTGATTCTTTACATCTGCTTTTAAAATTGCAAGGTTGTCTCCTACATGTCAAGAATTTATGTGAATTATCAAACAAGAGTATAAACAAGAGGACAATCTTCTAGACAGAAGCAAAGCCAACAACAACAATTTTAGGTAAAATGGTGCATTCCTTCCCAAGCCAAGCCAAAGAAACATATAAACAGAACTAATTCCAAAAACTCATTGAGTGCATTTATCAATATCAATGGACATTCACAGATCTAGTAACACTAAAATATCCATGGACTGAGAATTGTCATACCCTGTGACAGCAATGAACCGTCAAAATATGAAATATCAAACATGCCTTGAATTCAAAAAAGCTAGTTTAATCATCTATTGCACAAAAAAATTACATGCAAAAGATCTTTGCTATGTTACCTTGCTCCCTAGACAACCTGCCTCCAAAGCAGCCTCTGAACCAAAGAATGCCCAAAAACCATAAGAAGGCATAAGACTAAAGCAACTCCAACTACAATGAATACCAGGCACCTTGAAATCTAGAAGTGAAAATAGAGCCAAGAAGAGTGATCAATATTCAATAACAGTGTATCCCGAAGTGAAGAAAAAACATGTTGCTTAAGTTAATAACCAAACTCCACAAAGATGACTGATATAAGAAAACCATATATCCCTTTTTTTTTTTGGACATTCATAATCCCTTTCCTAGCCCAATAAGAAAAATGATTGCTTACTTTCTGTGCAACCGCATCTGCAGGGCTCACACAAGTTTTCCTATAGCAACACAACTAGAGCATTTTTTATAATCAATGAAATTGAAGTTTCCAAAACAAACAAAAAGAAATTACAGAAGAAGCAGCTTACTTCACGACTGCATAAGCTTGGCTCTATTGCAATAGATTCGGATATGCACTGAAAAGGAAGAAGAAGATAGCATTCAAAATTAAACTTCATAAATTAGTACAAAAATTATGAAAAATTGGATATTACCGGCAAGTTTGGGAGGAAAATGGTCAAGTGAGGAACGTCTTTGAGGATGAAGTTGTCGTCCTGTGGCTGATGATGCGAGCCTTGAGATCTGATTGGCCGGTTTTGGCAGGAAAGAGACGGAAGGAGGAAGGTTCAGGATTTGGGTCTCGGATGGCGGATGTGCCAGAGCAAAACTGAAGCTTGGGATTTGGAGCAGAGACGAAGAGAAGGAGAGGTAGGAGAAGAGAGGAAGATGATAAAGAAATGGTGGATTCCATTTGGAAATTTTCATGGAAAAGAGCTGAGAGCTCCAGCGACGGGGTCCTCTAGTGGTACAAAATCCTAGGTTCAAGAGTCAACTGGCGGAAGTCGAGTTCTCCAGCGTGACAGAGAGAAGGAGGGAGGGGGGGAGAAAGAGATCTAGAGAGAGGCGTGTGCGACCTGAGAGAGGAAGAAGGAGAAAATGAGGAAAGGCTGGGGCTCCTTTTCCCTTATATACTACTCCAGGTGAAATCTAAAATTTGGTAGAAGGAGGGAAGTGAAATTTGAAAATTTAACTAGGTCTTAAAAGCCAATTCTAGGGCGCCAGCATGTTGAACCCTAAAACTCAGACAACATCAACTCAAGTACATTGTTTGAAGGAGAGTGACACAACAAAAAACTTAAAATTGTTGTGTGAATCAAAACAATCAAACAACATCTTTCAGCAGGCATTGACTTAAAAGATATCAGACAATAGAGACCTAAAATAAATAAAAAACAGTTGTGTGACTGAAAATAATCAGACAACAGCAAAAATCAACCATTATATAAATGAACCTTGGACAACAACACATAATAACTGTTTTCTGAATTAATTCATTCAGACAACATCAAAAAGATCAACCATTTTTTGAAATGCTATTGCACAAGAGACAAGAAAAAACTGTTGTTGGATTCGAAAACTTAGACGACAGAATATTTCTTACTGTCGTCTGATTAATTCAGACGACAGTTAAAATATTTGCTGTCTTCTGATATATGTTGTCTGATTCCGAAAATGGTGTAGTGGGTTACCTTTCCTTCAAGTAATTGGGTAATTCATTTATGATATTTGAATTGGATTAGTTCAATTGTGTTGCTTTTTATCTTATTTTTCAAATATGGAAGAAGTTATTTGTTGACTGAACATTGCATTTTCTTCTACCTTCTCATACTTTGAAAGGTTATGGTGTAGTGGAATTTCTTGTCTGATTTTTAGGATGAATTTGATCCCCCAATAATAGAGGCCATAGTATTTTCACGAGGGGAATGTAGTATGCTTGGGAAGTCTAATAATGGTTTATTTATGGTGTAATACGTCTTAGACTTTTGGTCCCTTTGCAATATTAGGTGCTTTCGGTGTTTTTTTTTTATACCATTCTTTGTTTGTTTGTTTGTTTTTTTTTTGTTTTTTTATGTAGCTAACTTGTTAAGTCACTTTGATAGCATTTTATTAGTGTCATAAGCTGCAATAGTTTCTTTTCTTCACATTTTTTTTTGTCCGATTACAAACAATATCATGCAATGTACTGATCGATAAAGTCACTAGATTTTGATTAATTTCAACACCATTGGGGACCTTGGACTGTCTATCACTATAATAGCCATGCAATATTTTTTTTTCAATCTGGTCTATCAGTTTAAGTTGGTCAGACACACAGGCCATTTACTGATGATATATATATATATATATATATATGTATGTATGTATGTATGTATGTATGTATTCATAGAAGCCAATGTTTGTGAAAAATGATTTATCTAAGTTGCATTCTACCTCATTGTTCGGATGATCAGTAGCATGGACATTATGGTGATGCAACTGTTAGTTTTATAGTGCAGACCAGAAATGGAATTTTTTTCCCCTAAGATTGTATTTCTCACTGTTTACTATTGTGCTGCTTAGGAAGCTGATAGGAGGTTCAAGTTCAGTCTTGTAAGGGAAGGAGAAAGCTGGAAAGTTCCAAGTCATTGAGCAAGTGTGTTCAAAGCTAGTAGCAAATATTTCTGACTGAAAAGGTTAGAAAACTGAAACCTATCTCTTACACACACACACACACAGAGATTTAGGTACACATATATACATGAATATTTGTTGAGCATGGAATATTGTGTGCTATCCATTTATCTTGCTTGTGATCTTTCTTGTTTGCACCTGCTACTTTTTACATTTTTATATTTGGTCATGCATGTTTACTTGTTAGCCTCCAAGTTCTTATGTCTCATATTTGCTTAATTGTCTTCACATGCCTTAGTGGTATTCGCATCGTATATGTAAATATTCTGACATGACAGTATTAATATTAGATATAAATGGACAAAAGGGAAGAAAAAATCATAAAGCAGTTCATTGGGAGGTGGTTAAGGTACATTTCTACTTTTTTGTTTTCCTTTGGCCTGATGGTAAACCAGTATATGCACTGAAATTTTGATCTTCATCGAATTTTGTAGTGTCCCAGACAACCTGGATCAGTGGAATGTGGATTTTATGTCATGAAATACATGAAACAACTTACTGGAGCTCTAAGAAGCTCAATTTTAAATATAGTAAGTAATACTATTTTAGTGGTTAGTAATGAGGTTAATTAGCTCAGTTTTGTTTACTGGTTGTTTCTACATAGTTGTACCTCAGTTTTGTGCACTACTTGCATGTTTCGATTAGTTGTGATTGCTTACTAGCAGGTTTCTTTTCAATCTGGTCATAAACTTTTTACTGTAACATTCACTATATAATAATGTTACAAAATATATCTATTGATCGATCATTTCAGTTTGAGGGAAAAGAGACTTACACTCAAGAAGAGATTGATGTAGTCCGAGTAGAATGGGCAGAGCAGGTTGATGGATATATCCAAGATGAAGTACTAAAATAGTTAGCATGCAAGTATGTATATTTCTTATTTCTGGTATGACTTGAGTTATATATGTAGCAACAATTTGAATTATGTCTCCTACAAATAGTAATAGTAGTACGTAATACCTTAATTCTAGATGTTGGACTTGTTGTCTTTGCAAGTATTAATACTTGTTTTGGATGGTGTGTATATATGTAGCAGCAGCAGTAGCTACTTAGCAGCTAGTGCTTTGAATTAGGTAGCTAGTTAGCTTCAAATCAGTTATAGTACATTTGATCTGGTGCATGTTGGACTTGTGGTTAGTTCAATTGTGTTATCTTTGCAGGTATTACTTGTTTTGGATGGTACGTGTGTGTGTGTGTGTGTCTGTAGCAGCATCAGCACTAGCTAGCAGCTAGTGCTTTGAATCTTCAAATCAGTTGCAGTACATTTGATCTAGTGTTGGACTTGTGCTTTTTGTAGGCTACATCTTTTGAATCTTAGGTTTATATGGACTTGTTTGATGTATACTCGATGTTATGCGCACAATTTTTATAATATGCGATCGTATTCCCTTATGGATTTAATGACTCAATTTTCAGAACTTTGAGAATATCATTTATTTGTCTTAGTATAAAAAAACATGACACACACACACACACACACACATATATATATATGAGAATGTATTTTTGTGTCCTCTTATGAATTTAAGGACTACATTTACAGGAACTTGAGGACACAATTTGTGTGTTCTTATATAGAAAAGAGGACACACTTGATAGTGTATTTGTTGTGCCATCTTATAGATTTAAGGACTCTATTTCCAAGGTTTTTAGGACACAATTTATGTGTTCTTGTATAAAATAGAGGACACATTTGAGAGTGTTGCTTTTGTGTCCTCTAATAGATTTAAGGACTCTATTCCTAGAGTTTTTAGGACACAATTTGTGTGTCCTCATATAGAAAAGAGGACACTTATTTGATAATATAAGGATGCAAATTAGTTGTCCTCTTATACATTTAAGGACACCACGTACACAGCTATTAGGACACATAAACTGTGTTCTCGTATAGATAAGAGGACACATTTTCGGTGTCATTGTTTGAGACTTACAATGACACCCGGATAGAGGACTCTTTTTTTAAGTGTCCTTGTATGTATTTAAGGACACGGTTTAGGTGTCCTTAAATCATGTTATTGTAGTGGTGTCTATGCATGCTTAGGTTGAGATAAGTTTATGAGTTGCTAATTTGATAAGGGTGAAATAACTTTGGAAGATGATAATCTTCTTAAGTCTCTCCCAGGGTCTCAAAATAAAAAATTGAAGATCAAACAATGTTCATAAGACTCTTACCCTACATGCAATCGGACGCCCATTAATTGTGCATCTTGATATTTAATTCAATTGGCTCTGCTTAATTTTGTTTATGTTTTGGTTTCCTTTTGGTTTTGTTGTTTCTTCTAAGAGTCTTGGATTCATGTCCTCCCCAAAGTGTTATCTTTTCTAATATACTACTCTTGTTTGCCAAAAAAAGAAACAAAAGAATTCAAATATAAGAAGTCCTATGATAAATCATGTGACTCTCAATTTTGATTTACTTTTGCATTCTCCATTCGATTCCTTTCAATAATTTACACAACTGAATAATTGCAACCACCAACTAGTCACGAATGTTAGTAGTTGTAAACGAAGTAAATATGCTCAGGATTCTTGACCAAAACAAACACGAATGATGCTCCAGATTGATAGCTCGTTGGACTTTGACTCTGGTTGGAGCTGAGATTCATTTGAAGACAATACAATACAATATTGTTTCAATCCTCAAACAACAGTTACACTGAAGCTAACACAGCAGCTTAGTAGCAACTAGCAAGTGTGTTACTGATAATTAATTAATTGGTGGATTCAAACAATGTTGACCACGTTTAATTCGCTCAAGTTTTGCTCTCTTAGGTCGACGTAAAATAAGAGAGTTTAATATAGGAGTACAAAGATGAGCCAGCATTTATATATTTTGTGATCCCACGATTAGGTATAGAAATATCTAATGTAAGGTTTAGTTGATAAGCACACGTTCTAAATCCATGCATTTCAATATAACCAAAAAATTCCATATCTTGCAGGTCAGGTTCAACTTTATTGTTTCTTTATAATAGTGGTTACTGGCAGGCCTTTGGAAACCTTCACACTGGTATTAAGGACTTTCTTTGGAAAGAACATAGTTAGGGTCATAGATGGTAGACTTATACTTAATTTGGAAAGCAAATGCCACACATGTTTGGTACACACACACACACATCAATTAAAAATTAAGGCTAATATGCCATTTCTTTGAAACTATGAGGCCGACCTATATATATATAGGAGCAGATGAACCAACTGCAAGGAATAGAACACCAACAAATCTGGTGTTTAATTAGTTGGTCGAGTTTGCTGTCAGCTAGCTATGGCTCAATTTTAAATGGATGTACTAGGAATTTGGACGCGTACATCAAATAGTATGTATTTTCTCTTGGAAAACTATAATTTACTAGAAAATGTGAATTCACATAATGCACAACATACACTAAAGATCATAGCTAATTATGCTTCTATTTATTTCTCAGAAAACCCTTTACTTCAGAGTATGATAATACAAGTTTGTATTAATCAATTAATCCCAGGATTTGGAGAAACAAATGCTAAAAAGTAATGTTTACCTACACATAGGCTCAGTGCTATGAAACAAAATTATTAACTAGGTAAAAAATTGAAAACTGAGAGAAATTTTACTTAATCAATCTCAAAACTTGGAAATGGCAGTTGTAGACAATTTGGATCTTTGAGGGAGCTTTAATTCTTCGTCATCATGCAACCTAGAGAAGTAGTGGCCAACCATCTCGTCAGTGACAAGCTCTAATCTAGAAGGCTTCCACTTTGGGTTCTTATCCTTGTCCAACAGTATAGCTCTACAACCCTCCATGAAATCCTTGCTGATTTCCCCACGCAAAACATGACAAATAATCCTATATTCGCGAACAATGCACTCACCAACTCCTTGCAGCCGCCTTCCTTCTCGAATCGATCTCAAAGCAATCTTCAAACTTGATGGCGATGCATTTTTCATTGACTGAATTGATGAAGATAACCATTCATCATGATCACTTATGTTGGTTAATGTAGCAAACTCCTTTTCAAGGCTTAAAATCTCTTCCACTGTGGATTGAGAAAAGCACTTGTCAATAACATCCATACGGTGGTAAGCACTGTTCACTTTCAGAGCTGGTTGCTCAGAGTATGCATCTAGAATGGCTGAAATAAAAGCATGGTCATCACTTGAGCTTGTATTAGGAAAAGCACCGAGAGTTCTTACTAGGGCTTCTTCTACCGAAGCCAATTTCGTTGAGGGAAAAAAGTGAGTTGCTAGACCCAAAGCAAGCATTTCAGGACCGTCCAATCTGGCACCTGTAAGACCAAGATACTCTCCAAAGAATCCAGGAAGTCTTGATAGGAAATAAGAGGAACCAACATCAGGAAACCCTCCGATAGCTGCTTCCGGCATGGCAAACACCGTCTTCTCCGTTGCCACATGAAAACTACCGTGTATTGAAACACCTGCCCCGGTTCCCATGGTCATTCCATTGAGAAATGAAACCTGGGGTGTAGTCTTTGTTGCCACCAAGTACATTAAGGTAATAAGGTGTATGCAGTTGCGAAACTTTTGAAAGCAGCTCTCAAATTGCCATTGTAGAGATGATGAGCTACAGACGCAACGTCGCCCCCCGGTGAAAATGCCTTACCGTTAGCTTTGAGAATGACCAACTTGACATGGGGATCATGCTCGTAGCGGAGGAACAGTTCAGACAGCCGCGAGAGCATGGAAACTGAGAGCGCGTTCAATTTTCGAGGTCTGTTGAGTGTCAACGTTGTCACAGATCGATTATTCTTTCGTACCAAAATCTCTGGATCGCTGTAATGATGATCTGAGATGAAGGAAGCCATGTGATTACTGAAAAATGGGAAGTGCTCAGTGAGCAATAAACTGTTGTGGCCAGTTTATAAAGGCAAACTGATGCGACAGTGCTTGGTAACTTCGTTGTAATAGAATAACTATATTGCATGTGTGTTCATAATTAGTCTAATTATCAATTTATCATATGTATCATGTGCCAATTAAAAATAATTTGTACCTCAATTAAGTGTTCTTAATACAACATAGTGCAATGGGGAGGGATTAATAATGATAACATTCATGGCTTATTGAAATCGAAACAAAAAGAAACAAGAAGAAGAAAGCGAAGAAGAGAGTGGAGAGGAATTTAAGACTACATTGTTACCGACTTGAATTCTACAGAGAAAGAAACAGCCTATTTATAGGCAACAAATGCAAATTACAATACTACCCTTTTCATATTTCTAACACCCCTCCTCAACCATATGCTTGGGTACCAAACATAATGGTTGGAACCCATGATATACTAGAACTGGTTCTTCTTCAATGCTTGCATAACCTGATGTTAATATAAAGTGTCAATTTTGCTTTGTTACTGGCTCAACATATTCAATAGCAGCCAAGTCATACCAGCAATGGTATCCCAATAAGCTTCAATCAGAATGTACGTCAACTCCCAGTGATATGGTATAGCAATGGTATGCACAACAACAATAGTAATGGATTAGATGACAATTACACCAAGTTGGGAAGTAAGATCTGTAGCAACGCAGGTCATTGCAAGCATCCACATCCATTGACAAATTAGCTTCCATTTACATGTCAAACACCAAAAGAACTCTTGTGGTTGACAGCTTCACCAGAGGTCATTATCATTCTTCTACGAAGAGTGTCAATTGGGTAGGAAGCAAGACCATCACCATTGATGACGACCCATCCAAAAGCAAAGCTAGCAAAGAAACTATCCTGCAAACCTCCCGTTAGGACCACAAGCTTGAGTGAATCATACAGTTCAAAGTACAAACCACGGTAAACAAGATACCAACACATGATGTATTGAATCCACTGTATAGACCAACAATACCATCAGATTTCAATGTCTTCTTGTAGACATCAATCAGACCATTGAATTGTCTTTCTCCTCCCTTCTTTGTAGCCTTAGACCCATCATCCAATTGGGTACGGGCATAGTCCAAAGAGTAGACAAAGAAAAGAGAAGAAGCACCAGCTGCACCTCCTGAGGCTAAGTTACTAGCAAACTACTTCAAATAACCAAGTTATATATTATAAAGCAGAGACACCTTTTTCACCTCTTGCAAGCCATAGACAAACAAAGCAGATATTCAAGTTATTCACTGCAGCTATTGTCTTCTAGAATGAAAACCAAGAGTAGAACAACCACATTGCTGAAGACAGTGAACACTGTAATCCTCATCTTCCAAGCCTGGTGCATTATCAACTCCAAGTTATACATGTGTTTGGAATGCATGTAAATAGGTTCATCATGGCTATATGTTCATCTATCCTCTTCTCCAGTTAAATGAAACCCCCTAGATGCAGATTTTAATAGCAATGCATTTGGCAATTGGTCTTTATCGCCTTAGCTTCAAAACTCCAATGGTACTTTAGCTAATGAAGACAAGACAAGCAAACAACAAACCCACAACTCTTCAACATGGCTCTATTCACATCAAATAATCTTGCCTCCAACTCTTCTGCATTACCCCAACATATACTACATGAACTTGTAAGCCGCTGCACAATAATGTTTCCATCCACATCCCAATTTGCTTTTTTTGACTCACTGCAATATTTTTCTTTTAGAAGAACAAGACATCTCCAAAGTTTTGTTATATGGAGAACAAGCATCTCCAAAAGTTATGTTATACTTCAAAGGTTATGTTATACGGAGGACTGGACATCTCCAAAGTTATGTTATACATCACCAAGGTTTTTGTTTAATTTGTTTTATGATCAGTAAGACAACACAATGAGTGGCTGGAAAACACTAAACAACAACAATCAACCTTATGGTCACCAAAAGAGTCACCCCTAAGCAGTACAGTGCGACAATAATGCAGACAGATGAATGAATCCATAATCATCAAGATCATATATCAGAATAACACATCCTTAATTATACCACCAAATGACAATTGAAGAATTTTCAAGTCAAGGCTATCAATATATATATAGAAACTCATGCATAGCAGCTGTTTGACAAAATGCACAGACTAGGAATTGGACTCCAGGCTAATGAACCAGAATAGCAAAGCTCCAATATCCATTACCATATTCCAGAGATTAGTGACCCATACCAGATGCTCGACGAAATGCTCCATAACAAGATGAGAAAATTTGTGTTACCGAGTGAATAACCGAAGCAACCTTGATTCAACCAAGTGATGAAGGCAACAACTCAGTGCTCGATGAGTGAAGGAAGCAATTATGAAACCCTTGACTGAGCAAACTGGAGCAAATCACAGCAACCGAAACACATCAAAATCATAGATAACAGATGATGATATCATGATCAAGCTTTGAGTGAGAATTCATGGCCAAGGCTTCAAGATTCAGGTGAAATTGAATTTTGGGGGTCAGGGTTTGAAAATGGGAATACACAGAATTGAAATCTAATGAAACTGATAAAAGCAGAAGCTAGAGGAAAAACGAAAGCACCTACACGCATAAAATAGTCCACAGGATCAAGAGCCGTAGCTCTGATACCATGATAACATTCATGGCTTATTGAAACCAAAACACAAAGAAACAAGAAGAAGAAAAACGAAGAGAGTGGAGAGGAATTTAAGACTACATTGTTACCGACTTGAATTCTACAGAGAAAGAAACAGCCTATTTATAGGCAACAAATGCAAATTACAATACTACCCTTTTCATATTTCTAACAAATAAGTCGCTGGTCGAGCCACTGCAGTTTGACCAAGCACAGCTCATGTTATTTCTTTTTCCTTTTCGATTTCACTTCATTTATTCATTTTTATATATACAAGGGGAGCCACCAATTTAGAACTTTTAGGCTAGAAGTACGTCCCAGCATTTTATTAGAATGAAATAGTGTATCCACCATTCCAAACATTATTGGTTGATTACACATTATTTGATTTGGTTAATTTAGATTTTTTTTTTAATATATCCGAGGATAAAAGTAATAATATAATTGAAATCACATATTGTTGCGATGTACTATAAATGGAAGCGTCAGATTTGCGTCATTCGTACTTCTTCGATACTACAAGCTATAGATATTGTTAATCAAATATTCGTCATTCCTGCTTCTTCGAGGAACGCATGTGATGCAATGGTCTAGGGTTTCTCAGGTAATGGCAGTTTTCAATAAACTACTTCTAATTTACACACTTTTTCTATTCTTGCATAATTGCATAAGGTAGCTTGACAATACCTCTACCATCCATAAAGGTCACTATTTAATAGCTATTAAGTGATTCAAGTCCAGTTTCGGGACAATGCGTCCAGAATCAGATTCTAATAGAGGAAAATTTACGTGAGAGACCTTTCGCTCCGATCAGCAGGAGAGAGTCGTCAAGCACCGATCTGCAGGTGCGACAATGGGGTCGAGTTCGACGGTGAACGGTGGGAACGCAGGTCTAGCCATGATGCTGCCATGTGAGAAGCTTAAAGGGTGGCAGGGAGGACCGGTGGTGAAGCATGTGGGAAAAACCGTGGGATGCCCTATTCTAGTAGGGTGCCCAAAGCAATTTTTGGAACGTTTGATGCGCTAAGTTCAGAGAAATTTTTCTATGCTACAGTCAAACCATATCAGCTTCTATGCTACAATCAAACCATGTCAGCATGCTGATATGGTTTGACTGTAGCATAGAAAGATTTCTCATTGGATAGAATGATGTCAACGAATCCTAAATCAATCAGAACATTAACTAATGAGCTTTTTGTTGAAGCCAAGGAGTTAGAGTCTCAAAAGGAAAGAAGAAAAATGTTACAAACTGAATAAAAACTCTCCTTGGACGTTGAAGAAACCTACCATCTTACATACAAAGAAGCATAGACGCACAAGAGCTTGAGAAGAAGAAGAACCGCAACCTTGCCAGAAACGATCGATCGCTAGGCTACTGGAGATTGATTGCTGATCCTCTTTTTCCTATTTTTCAGTTATTATTGTCTTCTTTTTCCATGAACTCAGTGTTTTTGATTCCCATTATGTGTAACTAAATTTCCAGTAGTTAGGGGGTAGTTGAAGCCCCTAGACATGAACCATAACATGCTTTGACATTCAATTTGTTTTCCAATTAATAAAGTTGAGGTTTTGTTTACCGTTTTCCCATTGATGAATTCTATATGTCTATGCTTTGGAGGCCTACTTAGTATGCATGCTAGGGTTCTAATACTTTGATTGTTTGATGCCTGGATCAATAGTTGGAATCCTCAAATTATCTAGAGAAGTAATTGATAGTTTTCACTAGCAAGTAAACAAACCCCTAGGTTTAGCAAGGGACCAAGTTATTGTGATGCCTAGTGATTGCTCAAACTCTTTTCAAACGTAATGATCTCTACATGTTAAATCTAATAAACGTGCCTTTAGGTTGCATTGCTTGGGAATAGACTAGATGTAGAGCACTTCTTGCCTAGCATACAAAGTAAGAAAGGGTAATAGGTTGTGTTCAAGCGTACCGAGCCAATCTGAGCATCTTAAATTGAGTTAATTAGTCACAAATTGGACAAAGTGTGTTGTGTGTGATTGTTGGGGTTGTATACTTCCTTCCTAGCTAGTTTCATCATCTTCATATATACCAATTCCAAATCTGTTTTAGTTTCATTTTACTTTGTGTCCTCTGTTTTTAAGTATTTTATTTTCATAGTAAATCAACTCCATAAATTTCCAAATTTTGTGTGCTGGACGGCCTGTTGTCTACTACATTCTCGTAAATTTTCAAATTTTTTTGAGTAGTTTTGTTTAGGTTTTTGGTTTGTTTTTCGACTGCTGTTCAATAGGAGCTACAGTCACATTTTTGTGACTTTTGTTGAAGCATTTAGTTTAACTTAATCCTCTGCGGAAGACCCTTAGTTTCCTACACTAGAATCGACATATTTGCAAGAGAATAAGAAAAATTAAAGTTTTTACTTTATCTATCAGTATGACATTTCTTTCAATAAAATGATGATATTGGAAAATCCTAAGAGATGGGAGTAGCAAAAGGCAACAACTGAAGCCTAGATAGTAGGAAATTTTATTTAAAAAAAAAAAAAAAAAGTTATTTGCTTTGTCAAATGGGCCCTGCCGCCTAGTGGCAGGGTGAGACTAAGTGTCGTCGGATTTACTTTTCAGCGGCAACATAGGAGGAAAGCTGTGCTAAAGCTGGTAATTATGCTATGTTGTAATCGGATTACATATCGAGTTATCTTTCCGCTATGTCACTGCTATATTAAAGCAAATAGAATAGCTAATTATGCACTCTTTGGTAGTTGGTGTTTGTTAGAATATAAGTCTCCTATAGAGATTTCTGATATTATTTCATAAAATACTTTATGTGTTTATTGTAATCAGGGGTTTAGGCTCAATGTCCCCCCCCCCTTGTATTCGACAGTTTCATTAATCAAGGCTTGAGAGCAGCCGCACCGGCCCTTTATTAAAAAAATAATAATAATTAAGAAGTTTGAAAATTGATTGTGGAATCTATTAGGGGCCATATATATATATATATATATATATATATATATATATATATATATATAAATCTTTTGACTATTATAATGTTTCATCTTAATAGACTAGTTATGCGAATAGCAAAAGGTAATAGTTAGAAGCCTAGATAGTAAGAAATTTTAATTAAAATAAAAAACCAAAAAGCTAAGAAGTGTACAAAATTGATTGTGGAATAGATTGACAGGGCCACATATATATAAATATAATAGTCAAAAGATGCTTCATCCTAAGGCCCAGTTTGGGATTGATTCCCAACCTGCTTTTGAGCCTAAAAGTGATTTTAGGCCTAAATTTACCAAACACCATGTATGTCCTAAAGCTGATTTTGAAGGAATCAATTCTCTAAAAAGCTAGTTTATGAGAAGCAGCAAATTGCTGCTTTGCAAAACTGATTCTGCGGAACCTCTCCGAAAAAACACGGAAGGTTTAAATGAAAATTTTGAATTGTCTATTTTGTCCTCATTCTTTTCTAAAAATCACATTGAACCCAGCCTTATCTCTTCCTTTCATTGCAGATGCGATTGTTCCCTCTGCATCGTTCTCCTCTGCTGCTCTTTTCTTTGCCGTCAAATCCATCCTAAAGCTGATTTTGAGGGAATCAATTCTCTGAAAAGCTAGTTTAGGAGAAGCAGCAAATTGCTGCTTTGCAAAATTGATTCTGCGGAAGCTCTCCGAAAAAACACGGAGGATTTAAATGAAAATTTCAAAATGTTTATTTTGCCCTCATTCTTTCCTAAAAATCACACTAAACCCAGCAGCCTTATCTCTTCCTTTCAATGCAGATGCGATTGTTCCTCTCTATCGTTCTCCTCTCTGCTGCTCCTTTCGCCGTCAAATCCCTAACCCTAATCCTCATCGGCACAAATTGGGAGAGAAGCCCTCTACTTCTCCTCCCTTCGACTTTGAGAAGCATCATCAGAAATACGAGAGGAGCTATTTCTGATTGTCTTCCTATCCTTGCCTCTCTACGGTCAAGTATTCAAGCATTCTTCTGGTCTTCTTCAAAAACTTGGTAGTGCAGCATCGTTCTCCAATTCTAAAAGGTAAAACCTCAGACCAACTCTTTTACAGAACTATCTTTATCTGATTTTAGATTTGAGATTTTTGTTCTTAGATCTGTTTGGTTGATTTTGGGCGTATGCTTGGTTGTTCGTAGGTTTTGCTCGTATGCTTGGTTGCTTGATATGTTTGGTTGTTCTTAGATCTATTTGGTTAGATTTGAGATTTTTGTTCTTAGATCTTTATAGTTTATTATCACGCGTCTTGTGGTTTGATTTTTCTACAGATCAATGCATGATATTATTCTTAATACTCTGCTGGATTTAAGTTTGTGGTTGCATTGTTGAGTTTCGGGGTCTTTTTTATTATTATCCTAAATTATGCATGTGACCCAGTATGGTTTCCATCTTTTGAATTATCACCACTAGATATACAGTTAAATCGATTTGAGCAATAGGTACTTATTTCTGTAACCTGTTTTTGTTGGAATTACTCTTTATTGTGGTTCTGAAGTATTTCAACTGAATTGTGTTTTGTGGTCGTGTACTATGACCAGGTCACTTGGGTCATGTGCTCAGCAAGACTTGTGGGAATTCAAACATCTGTTAATCCTAGCTTTTGATTTCCAACAGGTACAAACAATAACTTACAAGGGGTGTTCAAGCTTACAAGGGGTATTGAATACACTCTAGTACTCAACCAGTGTAAAACGGCAGGAAAGCGATATAAGCTGAAGGTATGCTTTAGAATTTGACTTCCTGTGGCAAATGGATGGTGAATTGCATATATACAACTCTTCATCTGAGTGATAATTCTTAACTTTGTACTAGAATTCTGTTCAAGTGTGTAATATTTATGCATCTTTTTTTTGTTTTTTTGTTTTATTACAATTCTTTTGCATTGTTTACATGTGATTACATTACGTACATAATACCTTAGGGCCTGGAAAAGTCTATTGGATTCTCCTCTGATATGTTTACTTGTAGTCTGTTTGGTGAAGTGGCTGACAGATTTAATTGTTTTATTAGCATTACCATGAACTATATTTGGTCTGAGCTGTTTTGTTTTTTTTTTCTTTCCCATCACACAAAACAGATGGGAAAGAAGAAATCTACCGTTACTGAAACTGAGGCAAATGGAAAAATAAAGGCCACATGGCCTGATGAAATAGTAGCAACATTTTGTGATATAGCTGTTAAGGAAGTGGCAAAGGGAAACAGGACAGGTACTCATTTTGATAAAAAGGGATGGTCTAATGTTGTTGAAGCCTTTAAAAAGTTAACCGGAAGGGACTATAATAAAAGCCAATTGAAAAACAAGTGGGATTCGCTTAAAACTGATTGGAAATTGTGGAGTTCTCTAATGCATAAGGAAACTGGTATTGGATGGGATCCTGCTAAGAAGACCGCTGATGCACCTCCTGAATGGTGGGAAAGCAAAATTCACGTGGGTTTTCTTCAATTGTTTGCTTGTTTCTTTTGCTGTTAATTTTTTTTTTTTTTAAGTATGAATTCAGTTTTTAAAAGTAAGAATTCTATTTTATTACTGTGAAATCAATATTCTTACATTTAAAAATCTTATTTTATGCAGGAAAATCCGGAGTATCGTAAATTTCGCGATGTGGGAATTAGTCCTGACATGATGGACATTTATGATAATATGTTCAAGGGTACCTCAGCTCTAGGCCATTGTGTCATGATTCCTTCAGCTAGTATAGATGTTGAAGAGGTTGTGGAGGATTCTGAGTTAAATGTTATTTATGCCGATGATGAGGAGGATCCTGAGCTAGGTAATGAAGAAAGGGGGAAAAAGAGAACAAATGAGGACAGACCAGCAAAAGCTAATAAGGACAAAGGAGTTGTGAGAGGGCCAAAGGGGAAGAAAGGAAAGGTGGGAGGTGCAGTGAAATTGTATAAACAAATTGATCGTCTTGTTGAGGGAGTTGAGAGTAGGAGTACAGCGACATCAGTTCATACAAGTTCACAAGGAACTAGTATTCAGGAGGTGATGCGAGTTGTTGCAAGTTTACCAGGAGCAGAAACTGGTACCAAGCTGTGGTGGTTTGCAACAGAGTTGTTTTGCTCTCAAGAGAAGCGAGAGATGTTTTCAGTTATGACAGATCCTGATCTTAAGCTGCAGCTGATTCCACTTTGTAAAAAAAGAGATAATAGGCTGTTCTTTAGTAGGGGTGATGGTACTTTGGACCAGTTTGCTTCTTCTTCCTTTTTTTTCCTTTGTTTTTTTTTATTTTTTTTTATTTTTATGTTTGCTTGCTGTTTCTTGTGTTACTAGTACTTTATCAAGAATGATGTTTCTTTGTTACTGCTACTTGGATAAGATGTTTATTCTTTTTATTAATGAATTTTCCCGTAATATGTTTGCTTGCTATTCTACTTTTAATTAGTCGTGCTTGTTTGTCCTTGTTAATGTCATTGCAGGTTTGTTCCGTAAAGTATGGACACTTCCGGAGATGAGGAGGAGATAGACCAAATTATATGTGTATGTGGTCGTCTCATCCAAGTCTATCTCGAAAAGTACATTATGAAAACGCCATGCATGACAAGCTCTCAAACAGGTTATATTTGGTTAATGGAAGTGTTTGAAGGCAATGAAAGTCGGTGTTATAACCAATTTAGGATGGATAAGTACTGCTTCTTAATGCTATTGAATGATGTTGAAAAGGTGTTGAAGGGTTCAAAAAACATAAGTACCGCTGAAATGTTAGCTATGTTTCTCTATATTTTGGGACAAAGTCAAACCAATAGGAATACACAAGAACGTTTTCAACGTTCCGGTGAGACGGTTAGTAGATATTTTGATATAATGCTCAACATTTTCTATAATATGGCGAAAGTACTCATAAAGCCATCGGATCCCGAATTTACGAACATCTCAAATGAAATTCTAAATGACTCAAGATACATGCCTCATTTTAAGGTATGTATAAGTAACCTCTCATTTTGCTCCATTTATATAAACTCAATTACTAGCCTTTTTTTAATACAAACTTAAAAATAATTTGTAGGATTGTATTGGTGCTATTGATGGTGTTCATGTTCAAGCTTCGATTTCTCCATGTGATCAAGTGCCATACATTGGCCGAAAAGGAACACCGACCCAGAATATTTTGGCTATATGCGACTTCAACATGCAATTCACATTTGCATGTGCAGGATGGGAAGGCACTGCACATGATAGTAGAGTATTCTTATCGGCTTTTCGTAATCCTCGATCGAATTTTCCTAAACCCCCATATGGTACATTTTATACCTAGATTGCACAAATAATAATCCTAAATTATATCGTAATTGATCATTCATTATAATTAATCATTTCAGGAAAATATTATGTGGTGGATGCCGGATACCCACAAATGAAAGGTTTTTTAGGACCTTATAAAGGTGAGCGGTATCACCTTCCACATTTTCGTAGAGGTGATGAACTGACGGGTCATAAAGAAATTTTTAATCATGCACATTCTTCACTTAGGAGTGTTATTGAGCGCACTTTTGGGGTGTGGAAAAAAAAGTGGAGTATTTTACGTGATATGCCAAGCTTTCCATATGATAAACAAGTTAAAATAGTTATTGCTACAGTGGCTCTTCGTAACTACATAAGAAAATATGCTCAACAAGATCCTGATTTTGATAAAAGTGAAAATTACTCAATTGAAGAGATTAATGAAGAGATGGAAGACAATGCTTTTGAAGAAGATGGTCCGGGAAGACAAGAAATTGAGGTGTTAAGAAATACAATTGCACAAAGTCTAATGAATGCATCTACTTAGCATTTAGTTGCAAATTTGTATTGACCTTAATACATTTTGTGTAATGTTTCCCATTGACCATGGTGAGGGAATGTTTTGTGTAATATTCTCAACTCATTTGTATAATATTTAAGGATTTAAGGTAATTTTTTATTTGGTCCAAGCAAATATATAACCAAACAAATTACAAAAAACTAAAATTGCTTATATAATTTGTAGAATTGATATATATATTGAGATGGAAGTGATGCATTGATAACTTGAACGAGTGAACAAGGACAATACATGAGAAATTTTTTAATTTGGTATAGTTACATAATCGGAAAACAAAGTTATGTATTTTAGTAGCATCTTTTATCATCTATGCCCATTTTGGTAATTATACCCAACCAAAACACTTTTTACTTATAAGTTACCAAACACTTATAAATTGCTTTTGGATCACACAGCACTTTTAAAAATAGAAAATTACACACAAGTGATCTTTTGAAACTTTAATTAGTCATAAGGCCACCTTATATTTTTTGTCTTCATAAATTCTTCTCACAGCACAGTAATCCCAAACTGGGCCTACTAGTCATGGGAATAGAAAAAGGCAATGGCTAGAACCCCAAGTAGTTGGAAATTTTACATAAAACAAAAAAGCTAAGAAGTTTAAAAATTAATTGGTGAATAGCTTAGGGGCCATATATATATATATGACAGTCTCTTAAAACTGTCCTTTAAGTGAGTAAATCTGTATATAAATATAAATCTTTTGACTATTATAATGTTTCATGTACTATATATATGGAACAAAAAAAAGAGAAAAAAATAAATTAAAAAAATAGAGTGAGGGTATGGTAGATAGTCTAACGCGGAATGAATGCCACGTTAGCAATTTAACGAAATTTTTTGGACGGAGAGTAACGGAATGGACCTATTGGTCCAAAATTAAGAGTACAATGACTAAATATGTAAAATTATAAGGACAATGACTAAAGTGTTTTTTTCAATAAAAATTCAAGGACTGAATAGTATTTAATTATTTTCTTTTTCTACCGAATCATCTATTTTTTTTCTCTCCTTTCAATCTTCCAAGGCTATCTTCTTTCCAACACATACTTTTTTTTTTTTCTTCTTTCTTTTCCTCTCATACCTATATTTTTTGTGTGGCTTCTCTCTTCTTCATTAGTTTTTATGTCTCACTAACGTGACTTCTTCAATTCACAACTACCTTTATTATAGATTTGGTAAGAAATTTTTGCATACCTTTGATATAGAATTGATTATGGTGTTAGATAGTCAACCCTTGTCCTAGAATTTTATTAGACATTTTAATCTCCATATCTAAGGTTCTCTCATTATCTCACACTTTCTCTTTCATACTTTTTATCTTTTACTTAGGTAAGGTTCTATATGTACATATTTATACATTTTGATTAGATTGGTAATATATGTTTTTTTTTTGTGCTTTGTATATATGTATAGGTAGATCAAATCTCTACTATATATTTTTAAATACCTATAATGTTGGTATATAAATATTCGATATTTTTATGTTTGAATTTTGTTCATTCATATGTATAGGTAGATTAAATCTATACTATACATCTTTAAATACCAATAATGTAGGTATAAGTATATATTTTATGTTTGAATTTTTGTTCTAATATTTTTCATCATATAATATAGGTATATCAGTATTCGATATTTGTAGACCTATATTTTAGATACATTGATTTCATAGGAATGCATTAGTATAAACGTTTGAAAATTATTCATTAATGAATTGTAGATTTTAGAATTTAGAATTTGAAATTTGAAATTTAGAATTGACCTAAAATTGTGATTCAATTAGTGAATTTGAATTATTTATCTTATTTGGTTGCAAGGGTAAAATTGACTATTAGAAAAAGTAAATGAACTGCAATTAATAAGAGAAGCGCAGACTGCATCCAACTTTTAAAGAACAAAAAGGACTTAGATCAAAATACCTAAAATTTTTATTACTCTAACCACACCCCCCCCCCCCCCCCCAAAAAAAAAAATTCTTTTATTAGCCCCTACCCCAATAAACCATACTTTTATTGGGGGGCAATAAAAGTTTATTGGGTTTTATTGGGGGGCAATAAAGGTCTCCGGTGACCTATAAGATCACCGATGATCTCTTTGAGGACCTTCAGAGAGGTTTTCGAAAACGCCGGTGACTGGATTCCGACAAAGTCTCCTATAGCTTCTTACTATTCCATTTTGTCTCTGTATATGGCAAAGCGGTGAGGACAAAATAGTCTCAAAAATAAATAAATAAATTTAATTGGGTATTTTGGAACAACTTATAAGAGTTCTTATTAGTAAGTGAAAAAAATAATAATAAGTGAGTGGTGTAAGGGGGGGAAAATCCCTAGATTTAGTGTCAGGGTGGTTCTAGTTGGACCTCCAAATTTGATATTTAGACTTCCAATTTTTTTCAATTATTAATAGACTTTGTCAAGTCATATGAAAAGACAAATAAGGATAATGAGAGAAAAAAAAAATACTCTTCATACCTACCACAAATATAACATTCAATTAAATTTTTTTTTTCCAGAATTTCCTTATATTGCCTATATAGTTTTATAATTTACCTAAACAAATTAGGTAAAAATAATAATTTATATACATGGCCCATTATTTAATACAAAAGTAAATTCAAAACAATCTGATTTGGAATTTCCTTAACTAAATTCATTGAATATTATGATATAGTTATTACTCGATCTTCCAACCCAAAACCCTTGAATTGTTCAATGGTTTATACGCACCTTTTTTTCTTTTCTTTTTTAATTCAAGCCTCGGGGGCGAAATGGTATATTCATCATAAGCCAGAATATACCGTTACATACCCTTCCGCTTCCATTTAAGAATATAGGCAGACAAGAAGATACTGGTAGTACCCACAGTGGTCATAGAAATAGACCTACTCATTATACAATCAAATACGTAGAGGTAGCGGGGATCCTCCATTGGTATTACGCCGGAGGCGCTAGAGATCTAAGTTCCTAATACAATGAAATATTATTGTAATTAGATAAAATCTAAAAACGTAGGGTTGGGCCAAAAACCCTAGCCCAAAATAGCAATGGACTAGGGCAGAACCCTAGCCCAATAATTTGTGGCCTAATAAGGTAGTCCACCAAGGAAAATTGCTCCAGGCCCATCATTCTGGTTCAGGCCAGTCCACCTTCTCCTCTCATCACCCCGTCGTACATCACCGTCTGGCCGAGTTTCGTCTGACCCACGTCGCCCGACCTGCGTCGCCAAGATCCACCCCGCCATACCATCTCATCCCCTCGATCCAAGTCACCCCGAGCCACGCCGCCACGACTTGTATCAGCACAAAAAACCTATCCCTGATCCAGGCCTCGCAACCTCAGATAGCTATCAATCGAGATCCATGGCACCATCAATCCAAGAACCCAGCAGCTGGGATAGACTACCGGACCATAAAGCACGATCACCACCTTCGCCACCATCCTAGCCAAACCTTTTGAAAAAAACCCGAGCAAATCCCTTCGACAGAGTCCCATGGGCAATAGATCTCTCGTCCGGCAGCAAACCCCATGACAGCGGTGAGGCTGGAGGCCAGCCCCAATGTCCAGGCACCGCTGGATGAGAACAAAATTGCAATCGGAGTAGGCCTTAGAGAAACTCTTTTTTTTTCTTCTTCTCTGTGGTTAATGCATAGTTTATACGCACCTTGAGCTCCTTTGAATGAAAAATATTGCTTAAGATTTGAGAATTGAGAGATCAGTCTTCAAAAGTTTGTGATAACTATTGTACTTTGAAATTGGATTAGAGACTTGTAAAAGAAAATTTTCAGAAGAAGATGATCTTCTGCTTTCTTCTTTCCACACTAATGATCGAATATTAATAATAATAAAAGATACAGAAGCAGTATGACATTTCCTTTAATAAAATGATGATATTGGAAAATCCTAGGAGACTAGTAGTGGGAATAGCTAAAGGCAACAACTGAAGCCTAAATAGTAAGAGATTTTATTTAAAACAAAAAAGTTAAGAAGTTTAAAAATTGATTGTTGAATTGATTAGGGGGCTACATATATATAAATCTTTTGACTATTATAATGTTTCATCTTAATAGACTAGTCATGGGAATAGCAAAAGGCAAACAGCTAGAACCCTAGATAGTAGGAAATTTTATTTAAAACTAAAAAATAAAAAAGCTAAGAAGTGTAAAAAATTGATTGTTGAATAGATTGAGGGGGTCACATATATATAAATCTTTTAACTATTATAATATTTCGTTCTAAGTCTAGTTGTGGGAGTAGCAAAAGACAACAGTTAGAAGCCTAGATAGTAGCAAATTTTATTTTAAAAAAAAAAACTAAGAAGTTTAAAAATTAATTGTTGAATATAGATTAGGGGGCCCACATATATATAAATCGTGCATGGCTCACTCTGGCCTTAATAAAGATCACCAATTTGGTGTTAGATAGAATGTTATAGTTAGGCCATGATTAGTTGAGGGCTAAATACTAATTACTATTCTGTAGTTTATGTCCGAAATCAATTCAGTCCATGTAGTTTCAATTTCATCAAACACCCCTGCAATATCAAATCTCATCTAATAGCTCATTCCGTTAATCATCCGTCAATTGCAACCGTTAACTCGCCTATGTGGCATGCCAAGTCAGATCATGTGGGCCCCACCTCTTAGGCAAAAATTCAAAATTACCCCTGCCTCTATTCTAACCCAGTAACGCTATGACAACCCCTATTTCAATTTTCCCGCCAAAAAATTTGGACACTTGAAAACAACAAAACTCCATAATTGAAATGTACTTAATTATAATATGGCTTAGCATCAAACATTTTCTTTTGAATACAACTTCTCAAAACTCACAACTTGTAAGGGAACACATCTGAACTTAGAATTAAGGGCCCTAAATTAAACAACATTTATTCAAAACATGAAAATTTCTTAAATTTCCAAAAGACATAGTAGCCCAAATGTGTTCGCAACATTTGAAAAGTTTGCATTTCAAATAGCCCTAATCATATTAACAAAACGGCATTAGAGCTACCAACCGAGTTACACAAAACATGGTTGGAAAAAAAATGATAGGGCTTGCTAATGTGACATTCTAGTTCCTCTTTCCTAATTTCCCCCTTTTTTTCCCAGATTAAAATTTCGAATCATAAATTTCAAACCCTAAACCTCAAACAAACCCTGCACCGAAACCCTTTAATCCCAATATCGAAGATTTGAAACCCAACACATCAAACCCTTTTTCCCCAATTTCAAAATTTCAAAACCCCAAATCTAATTTAGAAGATTTTAAACAGAAATCCAAAACAGTCATCCAAAACCCTAAACACCAAACTCACCGTAATGAGGAATTTCATATCCACCATTTGTTTTTCTGGGTATCCAAACGTCGATCTCATTGCCGACCATGTCGAAATCTTCTTCAAATCAAGCCACACGCATTAGTTTTTTCGCGCCTTCATTCAGCCTTCCCCATTTTTTCTGTTTAAAAGCAAGAGAGTGAGGATTCTTGCTTTCTCTAATGTTTTTTTGGGCTCGGGATAGTTTAGGAGGAAGGTCGACGCGTAATGGGGTTTTTAATTGTAATCTGGGTCAGATACGAGCCAAGGACAATTTTGAAAATTTCTCTTCCAAGTGGGCCCCACTGCTACTGAGTTGGCATGCCACGTCAGACACTGACGGCTCCAATTGACGGATGATTAACGGAATGAGCTATTATACGAGATTTGATATCGTAGGGGTGTTTTTGATGAAATTGAAACTATAAGGACTGAATTGATTTCGGACCTAAACTACAGGGTAGTAACCAGTATTTAGCCCATTAGTTAATATATCAAACCAAATGACCAAAATTAGATATTTTTAAACCACAAGGGCAAACACAATCATGACTCCAAACCACGGGGACCATTTATAACGTTTGCCCTTATTTTTTTTTTTTGTATGAAATTGCTCCCACACCTAATAGTAGATATACAATTAATCGCCCAACTCAATTAGGTAAGCGGCCTAACCAATTGTTTTAATACTCTTGTCAATTACCTCACGCTACTGAAACCAAAAAAATATTGTAAGAGTTTTGGCATTTCTTATGGTGAGGCTATTACTGGTATACAAATTTGTCACTATGCTATGTATATGTTTATCTCCATCTTTACACTGAAATAAAAAAATCAAAAATCAAAACAAAAACAAAAAATTCAAACAAATTGCCACTGGCGAACTAGCATTTGGTCTTGATCAAACAATTGTCATCTTTTTTATGAATCTCCTGCTTTCTGATAAAAGAAAAAATTAATAAATCAAAACAAATAGTGAGCCAGTCTTGGTCATTACATGTAATGCACAACTATGTAATCACTTGAAGTGTTTGATACTTATATAATGTTTTCAATAGACGTATCAATCTTGAGCATGTGCAAAAAAAAAAAACAAAGTTTAATAAAGATGAACAATTGGGTGTTAGACAGAATGTTATAGTTGGACCATGATTGGTTAATATATCAAACCAAATGACCAAACTTAGATATTTTTAAACCACAGAAGCAAACCAAGTCATGACCCCAAACCACGGGGACTATTTATAACGTTCGCCCTTATTTTATTTTTTTTTGTATGAAATTGCTCCCTATCACGCCCCGATTTTTAAACAACATTAAAAATAAATATAATTCTCAAAATTATACAGACGTGATGGTCCAGCCATCAATACAAAATACCTGGAAAACTTTTTCCTTTTAAACAAAGTACATACTGATGCCCTGTACCTACTATGTCAATACAGACTTGCTTCGCAGAGTCATATATAACACAAATTATGAATTAAATTGTCTTAACAAAATAAAACGTAAATGCTCCTCAGAGCTCACTACATAGCGGCACAAAATTGGTTTCGTACAGTAAAGCTATCAATCCAAAGTCTCAGCTTTAGCCACACTTGTCTTGACCAACAGGATTTACCACTATACCATTGAATAGTGCACCGAGTTGCCACACAACAAACCCGGTAAGCTTATGAAAACTTGTATGAGTAAACTCAATCAAACAACCAAACAACCAAACAACTCACACTGATAAATAGGAAACAACTCACACTTTGATTCCTTACAACACCTAATAAAGGAAAGCAACTCACTCTTTGATTCCTTTCAAAACGATAATAAAAGAAAGCAACTCACACCTTGACTTCTATCAACACGACATAAAGAAAGCAACTCACACTTTGATTCCTTTCAAATCGTAAATAAGGAAAGCAACTCACTCCTTGATTCCTTAAAACACATGAGATACACTGGCAAACAGACTAAAGCTTTAACTGAATCGTAATCACTCGTCCGGCCAAAGACGTGATTACTCGATTTACTGCCTAAAGTCACCTACTTGTGACCATAATTCCTTGGGCCTCTCAGTCTTCGGAATAAAACATTTAAATAAGTCGCACATGACTCAAAATGTTACACAAATCTCAATGCTTTCCAAAACAATAGAAACCATCATTTCCACAATAATTTGTTTTCCGAAAAGCCACAACTCAAAACAATAACTAAGCATACTCATGCATATTTTTTTCATCAACCAACAAAATCGCCAACCCATATATATTTCACGTAAATATATAAATACGTAGTCATTCACTCATGAATGCCTACTAATACCAACTATAGTTTGCAGTTAAATAAATAACTCTCAAAACGATAAAGGTAACTCCGTTCGTAAATGAACATTGTGAGATTACTCACATTGAAATTCCCGTTGTATCTTCACACCACTAGATTACTTATAGAACGCACTCTGTCAAGCACCTAAGGAAAATACAGTCTCGATTCAGTCAACGAATCACAAATGATTAAAGTTTGAATCCCCCAAATCGAACTACAACCCCAAGTAAAACTAATTGAGGCGAAACCTCATCTGAGACCACCCAAAATCTTCGAAACACTTCTACGATCGATATATCAAAACCACAAGTGATCGAACGCTTGAATCCTCATGGATCGAATAATCAAAAGGTTCGAAATAAAACCTTAACATGCTCATACGATCTCCAAAAATTACGTATTATATATCGAAATGCTCGTATCGACGAGTAGATGATAAATAACACAAGAAATATCCCTTACATGGCCGGAACACCGCCAAAACGACGCCACAGGCGGTTGCACAACCACCATCGGCCAAAACTTAAAACCACAATAATCTAACAGCTCAAAATGGACTTCAATGGCCGGAACACCTCCAAACCGATGCCACAAGCGGTTGCACAACCACCACCGGCCAAAACTTAAAACCACAATAATCTAACCATTCAAAATGGACTTCAAATAACAAGGATCAACATTAATACCTGGGGTTTTAACCAACTCAGCCTAGATTGGCCAAAATCATGCCCCGCAAGCCATGATTACACTGTTCACTCAGAGTTAAACCAATTCCAATGTAAATAGATCTAACCAACCACCATGGATTGATTGAGGAGGCTCCTACGAACTCAAAACAAAAGGTTTGAAGAAATGTCGTCGCTGGAGATAGGATTTTCGATCGGGTCCGACTGCACTCAAAATCGCTGCCTTGCAGCGCCGCCGTGGTTGGAAATAGCCATTAGAGGCTGCCACGGGGAAGACCAAAACAAGGAGGAGAATAAGTATGTGGTAGTTTTGGGGCCGGAGGTAGCCGGAGTTGAGAGAAAAAGCCGGGTCGGGTCAAGCAAAATCCGTCGGATTCTGGGACTCGAGGAGAGAGAAGAGTACGCTTCCAATTTTCCTATTTCGGCAACTTTCCGAAAGTACCATTAATGAAATTCTAAAAACAGAAATCGCTATTTATAGTAATTTCCAAAAATGGCAGAAACTTCCATTGACCATAACTTTCTCATATGAACTCCAATCTTCGCGTGTCATATGTCCACAACTCGTATGGACGCGCTCTACGACCTTCGTGAAGGAAGTTTCTGGAGAAACCCAATGTATAAAAAGTCAACCTTTTGCCCCCCCCCCTTTCGAATAAATATTCGTCCGAAAATAATTTCTCTTCACAATGACATACAAGGTTCTAAAAAACACTAGGCGCTAGTCCGGCGGTGGCTCGAGGCCTAGCGCCCAGGGGCCTAGGACGGAGTCTAGGCGGGGACTAGGCGGTTTTTATTTTTCTAATTTTATTTTTATTTTTTATAACATATATAATTATATGTATATATATAATTGTAATTATTGTAAATGGGGTTATAAAGATAAAGATGAGTCACTACTATTGTCAGCATGTGTCTATCTTCTCCGATTAAAGGGTAATTGATATGTGGTAATTGATAACATATAATTATAATGATAAAGGAAACCGTAACTTTAAGTCTTCATTTACTGAACCTTCCTAGATACATCTCATTAGTCAACATAGAAAACACGCGTCGTACTTCACAACCAAATTTCCAAAGACCCCGTCTTCTTTCTCTTGCTCTAGATTTAGTGAGAGAAATTAACTCAGTGAGTTTGCTAAGAACAGCGTTCGGCTCGTCAAGAGGTGCTACAAGCCTGATCTCAAAGGTTAACCTGGTTCGTATTAAAGCCCCGATCTGTGTTTTCTAGATCAGATTATTTTCCAGTTATTGAAATTCAAACCAAAGTTGCTTCTGAGATTCATACCGGTGATGAAGTTGAAGTTTGAGAACTGGGTTTTGTCGTTCTGAGCAAGCGCCCAGCGTTGAGCGCCCAGCGCCTAGAGCACCTAGAAGCAGCCTAATGCAGCACAGTCTGCCGCCGAGGGGCCGAACGCCCAGAAGCATCGACTAGCCTAAAATCAATCGGAAAGGCCACGCCTAGCGCCTAGGCCGATTTTTAGAACCATGACGACATACGAATAAAGTATAACACTCATAATTCGTACAACTTGTCCTTTATTAATTGCAAGAATTAAATAATGAAAATCCAGGTCATCGCACTCCCACACCTAATAGTAGATATACAATTAATCGCCCAAATCAATTAGGTAAGTGGCCTAACAAATTGCTTTAATACTCTTGTTAATTACATCATGCTACTGAGACCAAAAAAATATTGTAAGAGTTTTGGCATTTCTTATGGTGAGGCTATTACTGGTATACAAATTTGTCACTATGCTATGCATATGTTTATCTCCGTCTTTACTATGAAATAAAAAATTAAAAATTAAAAAAAATTAATTCAAACAAATTGCCACTGGCGAACTAACATTTGGTGTAGATCAAACAATTGTCATTTTTTTATGAATCTCCTGCTTTCTGATAAAAGAAAAAATTAATAAATCAAAACAAACAGTGAGCCAGTCTTGGTCATTACATGTAATGCACAACTATGTAATCACTTGAAATGTTTCAT
>BDJD01000651.1:14908-32727 GCA_002564525.1 Rosa multiflora
AAAAAAAATGTAGTTTTTCTAAATTATCTCTGCATAAATATTGTCAAATTTGAACAAGAGACACAAAAGTTAATCAGAAATTAGAAAACAGAAAATCCACATAAATTGAAAAACGGTTCATAATATGACATTTAGTCCTCTATTAGGATTTAGTTACATATTTTATTCAAGACGGGTGGCCGGCCGGTAAGGACATTATAATTGATATTATTTCAAATGTACGTTGTTCCCGGCTCGCTCATCATTACTGTTTCACGTTGTTCCAAACTCCAAGCATCCCCAACTTCAAATCCAGTATTGTTATGGTTGTGCTGTAGTAATGCCTCCAACAGTTCACTGTAGTCATTACTAGTACCGGACTCCCCAAAAACTTCATCAAAACCTAGAACTGATGTACTGGTTCTTGGAGCCTCAAACTGATCACAATTAGTAAGCAAGCCCTCAACATCAACTTTACCAAATGAACCAACCTCCTGCCCAACGTGGGCGGCTGTAGTACCAATACCACCACCTAATTGGATACCACTGTCTGCAGCTAATATTGACTTTAACAGTAATCGAATTTCTCGTGCTCTTTCATTCATGTCAAGGCATTGTGGTACAGGCACGGGTCCAAATCTAGGAGGTTGGTCATGACTGATGAGTAGTTTTGACTGTCCGGAGAATCTAGCTTCTGCTTGAAGCCGAGCAGTTTCCCACTGAGCTATGTGGCTGAGGTTTGAGAGGTTCTTCGGGTCGCCACCATCAGCAGAGGCGAGGATGGCGGTCTTGGGCTTGTGGGTTACAGGATCAAACCCTATCTTGGCTAACCTCTTCTTTAGATGTGTGTTCCAGTAGTTCTTTATCTCATTGTCTGTTCTCTTTGGTAACTGTGCAGCTATGGTCGACCACCTACATTTATACATGCCTATCTCCATTAGCAGCTGTTAGCAGATGCATGAAGTGATGAAGTCATGAAACACATGCAATTATAAATATTGAATAATATATGTGTAACCATATATCTTATATCTTATATATTAAACCATCTATCTTTAACATGGTTAAAAATTTAAAACAGTAATAATACTCGCATCTATCGCATGATAATATGTTATTAAAAAAAAACAATAATTAGAATACAATAGTAAATTAATTGAAAAAATAAAAAATTACAATATATTACACAAAATATGGTGAAGTTCTCTCAAATGTGGGAGTGAAAAACAGACCATATAAACATGGTTTCAGCTGTTTATTTTATTTATTTTATATTTTATAAAGACAAAAACCAATTGACATGTACAAAACACATATTAAGAGACTACTCATGTACTAAATTCACTTGTTTTAAGGGAGTATTGTTTACGATTTATAATGTTTTAAACAACTTCACCATAGCATTATGCAACCACAGACCAGTGATCAATCGATTCTTTTGAGTCGAATAATGAAGTAATTCAATTAATTAATTAAGATTCAATTTAGCAATTAATTGCCTGTTGCCCAAAAGTGCATGAAGTAGAATGATGGTCTGGTCTTCCTGCAAACTGAAATTTCCTCTCTTAATATCAGGGTTTAGATAGTTTCTCCATCTTAGCCTGCAGCTCTTTCCACATCTTTGGAGACCTGTATATAACATAGAAGAAAACAGAGGTTAATGAAACCTATCTACAAATGGTAGCTACGTATGAGAGAGAGAGAGAGAGAGAGTTAGTATTTACCAGCTTTCTGGGGTAAGGAACGCCAGCTTCCATGGCCATGTTGTTGAACGAAAGCAAAGAGCTTCTTGTCCTCCTGAGGAGTCCATGGACCTCTCCTTATTCCAGGAGATGCAACAGTACTATTAGATTGCCTTCCCATTACGTTGATGGTGATGATATGAAAAAGGACAGTACTAACGAGAAGGTCTCTATAGTTTAGATGAAGATCGAGTGATGCTGTGATTCTCTAATCTAGCTGGCACGTACCCCAGGCCAGTACCCTTTCTTTTCTTTCCCTTTCTGTATGATTTGATTGATAAACAGTACATGACCAAGATGGGCCAACTACTATATAAACAAAAACTAAGGGTTTACCACTTTCTTTTCCTGTTTGAATGGTTGGTATGACCATATGACATGAAGATTCTTGTTCCTAACTGGACGTACCGTACGTGTCCATACAGGAAACTTATAAAATTGACAACAAATTTAGTTCAAGTCTGTGTCATAGCTACAATCATCTATACACACGAACGGCCATACACGAAGGACAATCTACAATTACAAACTAATATTGTGTTTTTTACATTTCTATATAAAGTTGAAAAATGCGTGAAATTAACATTTTTGGAAGCTTCATTAAACATTTCTTAGACTATTCACAAGGTTAAATCACTATTATAGATTTTAAAAAAAAAAAAATTGAAAAGTTTATGTATGTCCTAAATCAATTTTATACATATGACCACAAAAGTTTAGTTTTGAGTAATCTTAGTTTTGTTAGAGGTAGTTATTCCATCTACGATCTCGTTACAAGTTTGTGAATAATTGTTTTATCAATGTCATAACTTTTGTTCAATCATATGTGAATAGTATATGTTTGTTGTCAATATTGTAATATTGGTTCAATTAGATATAATGAATGAATGATAAACATCATAATACCATAAACAATGCCCTAAAATTCAGTTTCACCTTCTAATTCACCTTGAGAGTGGGGAAAATGATATACGTACGTGAGATCCCGTTCACCTTTCCATAATAATGTGGGTTAGGATTTGATTTTTTTGTTATAGTTCTTTAGTTATTTTTATTGAGTTTGATAGTCAATCAAAAACTGTTTAAGGTTTACCACACTACCAGTCAAACCCTGGCTAGCATACGTGAACTAACTGTTTTATGGTCTTCAGATATTCAGTTACCCCAACTCGTGTTAAAATATCATTGGCCTCCTATCAACTCAACTAAAAACCAGCTGCATGCTAATTTGTAATGCAATAATATCAAGCGCATAACGATTTCAATGCGACTTCACCTATTCAGTTAAATGTAAGTTGACAATCTTAGGTCTCATCTCAACACGACTTTAGTGATATGGCTGTTAGGAATTTGACCTAAAATTCCTCTTGCAGAAGCAGACAAGTGCAAAACAATATAGATAAACGATCGAGAAAATAAACACGAACTTGTTAACGAGGTTCAGCAAAGAATTTTGCCTACGTCCCCGGGCTACTTGGGTTTCACTATAGAAGAGGAAGAATACACGAACAAGAATACAAGAATCTCTCACAAGAAGTTCTCACCAACTCTCAAGACCTCACTTGCTCTCTCTGTTTAATGCTTCAAAGACTTGATCTACTACTACAACCTATGCCCCTATTTATAGATATCTAACTAGATCCTATAAGACATTGGAAACCTATTCCCAATAGACATAGAAACCATTACCAAGTAGGATTATGTAAGCAGGTAGGAAACAATCAAAACTCCTCTTTGATCAAGGATTAACAAATCCTTATCCTATGTGGAATCGGATCCACACGCCCAACAGCTTCCTCAAGAACAATGGAAGATTCTGTTTGCACTCGATGCCAGTAGAGTCCACAGCAGCAGATCTAAAAGCACTTATAAGAACAATGAAATAAATTAGGAAATAATATAGATTCAAGGGTCACGAAAAACTACCTATCAACGTCTGTATCAAAGATAACACATCCAACAATGGCCAATAGTTGGTAGTCCTTCCTCTGGTTCCTAAATTTCGCTATTACTGTTCAATCACTCACTCACAACTTCAAGATTGGCTATGTATTAATTATCACCATACTTTACCTAGAAAATTATAAAAAAAATACAATATTTAAAACATGTCTATATACAATGCAGTGTAATGGAGTTTTTGGTAGAGAAACCCTAAAGATACCGAAAGCCGAAAACTATTCTTAATATTTTAAATCCCTCATTATCCAACAGCCCGCCCTGTGTCAAACATAGAAAATTCTGAGTTTGTAAAGAAAAACAGAAGTAGAAAAACTAGACACAATTGAAAACTTAATGTAAAAATTGCTGAACTGTACGTATAATGACATGGTTGATTTGCTGCAACTAAAGTAGACTGATTGAAGCTTACGAAACTGCACTAGATCTGGCGCTTATGCATTGGTTAATTACTTGTTAACAACATATACTATTTAGAGACAGCTTGTCTAGTAATAAACCATTTATAAACCTAAACCTAAGAAGACGGAGAAAGAGAAAATTCAAGTAAGAAAAGGAAGTACTGCAAATGGTGTTGACAAGATTGGATCTGGATTTCAAAGACTGATATGAGATGAGTACTCGTTAGTTGTTAGTGAACAAATAAATTGTACAGATTGAAATAATTAAGGCAAAATTCTCTCCAATCTTCCTGTTAAAGTAGCTTAAATTTACCTTTATTTTATTGGTAAATTAGTACAGTTTCTTTATACTAGCTAGTTTATGTAGGGAATTGCCGATGGCATAAATATATATAAATGCTTATATGAACATTGGCTCAGTGAGATTGATGCAGACATAGTAACTCGTCGTTTACTTAGATCAATTGATTTCTTCGACCAACAGCGTAACTTTGCCTGATCAAAACAAATAAATTCATCGATCAAAGTTTGCTCTTTTTCTTTTTAGGTATAAATTACTTAGAGAGAGCGCTATGTGGCCGTTGAGGAATCCAGCTGTTCACCAGTGGATTTATTGCAAATGACCATAACGGTACATTAAAA
Source organism: Rosa multiflora (assembly GCA_002564525.1). Classification (NCBI taxonomy): domain Eukaryota; kingdom Viridiplantae; phylum Streptophyta; class Magnoliopsida; order Rosales; family Rosaceae; genus Rosa; species Rosa multiflora. Next base: position 19,632 of record BDJD01000651.1, read on the forward strand.
TATTAAATATGTTCGCGCAGCGGGAGCAAGATTATTTTGCCTTATTCAGAACATTTTTTTATTGTTCCCGCGAGTTCTTTTTGGAAAGGACGATCGACCTGACTCTGAAAGCAACTGTTCCACACGTTGTAAGGACTAAGGACGATAGACTTTATACCAAAAGCAACTGTTCAAGTTTTTTGGTGCCGTAGTAATTGAAAAAGCCATCACAAGATTCACAGATTTCCTTTTTATTTCGTCGGTTCTTTTTAAATCAGGGACCAGGAAATGACCTAACTTCGTACGTATATGGTAAACGCCCGGTACGATAAACAGGTCGATCTTTTCCCCCGACAACGCTGTTCTTGTTAAATAGTAGTATAGGTAGGGCTACAGTTAGGTGTAGCGTGTATTGATAATATGTAATTAGAGCTTCTGCAGCTATCCGCCTGGTGAGCCTCACCTGCCGTCAATTACCAGCGCGTGTACCCCAGACGCTGACAGTACAGTGCAGAAACCCAAAAAAAGTTAAGTTATTTGGGTCGGTTAAAAAGTTTTACCAGCATTTTTTATGACCGGTCGGTGCAATTAAAACAAAAAGAAAAGAAAAAAAAAATGTTAACATTAGGGCTGCTGTTTTGAGTTTATGGCAGACTCCGGACTCTCCGTCATTTTCAGTTTTCATTCGTACTCACCATCCACGGCTCCAACCTGCAAACCGCAATAACAGACGGCAGCAAGGCAAGAGTAGATCTTCGTCCACAGCAAGAGTAGAGTTCCACAAATCCCCTCCATCGGAATACCGCTTTTCTGAGAATGCCCCCCCCCCCCCCCCCCCTAATGAACGTTGCGTAGGGGATTTCAATTTGTACTGTGACATGCTAGATGTAATTGAAATTGCATTAAAATGGTTTGAAAATCGCTTGTATAGTTGCATGTTTCATTTTGTATGTTATGAAATTGCATTCGATTCTGTGGAGGCAATTGAATTAGGTCGTCATAACACGATTGTTGAAACTGCTATTTTGTTTATGATACCAGGATGATTGGATTTTTGTGTTTGGGTTCAGACTAATAGCCGTTGAATGTAATTAGCATAAGTGTTAATTTTATAACTGTCTATAATTGACACAGACAAACAGTCAGGACGGAGCCTCAGTGTAAATGGAGAAGAGCTACGGGAGTGAAGAAGGTATGAGGGGTTCATTTAGAGTCAAACGTGTTGAATTTATAATTGCAATATGTGTATTGTGCATATGGTTAAGCATGTCAGTCAAAACTGCAGGGAAAATGTGGGCATGAAATACGCTCGGATGTGAGTGGAGAAACAGATGTGCGGAATGCAGAAAAGTCATATTGTGGTGCATTAGGATGTGACCCTTGTAAAATGAGTACATATCATGGGTCAGAAGGGGTTGAGTCGATGAAGTTAAGGGTTGGTGAGGTGAAATCAATAATTGGGAGGGTGACACAAACAACTGCTTGTATGGAGCGTGAGTTGGAGAGAATGGGTGAAAAAGTGCGGCATATAGAACAATCTATGTCCGAAATTGTGAATGATGCAAGCATCGAAGAAATTGTTAATGAGGTTGTGGAGGCTGTAAGTGGTAGAGAAAGGGGGAAGAAGATATACATGCAAAAGCAAATGGGAATACCCCCAAAAACGCGCATAACTCATGTTAGGAAGGGCAATATAGAAGCACAGAAAGTGGAGGAGGTAGTAATTCTGAACTTGACACATTTTTATTACAATCATCTATGTTTAAGGTTATTTTGTTGTAAAACAATTTGAATATAATTTGAACATTTTTTTTTGTTGTAGCATGTTAAACTTGTGGTTGATGAAATGGAGGTGAAGCATTTGAAGAGTAAAGGCCGAAAACGGAAGCATCAGAGCACGAAACAAAAATTTTGTACATTTGCAAATGAAGGTGTGATGTCAGGGAAGAATGCTAATCTATTGAGGTTCCTATTTCGTAAAAACTTTGTACGTGAAGACAAGTGGAGGTAAATAGAAATTCACAAACTTTGTTTCATATTAGAAATTATAAATCCGATCAATTATTAAATTGGACTGGTGCATATTGTGAAGTGTGTTGCCTTGCGTGCATTATGTGCATTTAGTCAGTCAAAGCAACAAATGTAAACATAAAAGTTTCGTGTGCTTCTTATTGCGTTGAGTTCAGCTGGAAATTAGTGTAATAATGGTTTAATTAGGTAGGTGAGGGAGTATAATTAGAGAAGGATTAGGTAAATTAGTTGCAGGACAGTTGATAGCAGGAAAGTATAAATTTGGGTTCATTTACTATTAATGGTGATAAGTTGAAAAATATGCATTGGCCGTGGTGGTTGTAATGTAAATTGCTGCTAAAAATTTACATTTTAAAAATAATTGAAATATTTGAGGGGTTCGCAATAACAGTTAATGAAATGTTGTATTGTTATAAAGAGAGATAAGTTGTGTGTTTCTTTTAGCATTTGTTTAAACATTCGTAATAACTAATTAGTGTTAATGTTTTAATGTTTTGTATTTTAATTTTTTACCAATAATTAGTGTTAACTAATTAACTGTAATTATTAGAAAGCTAATATTTCAATGTTATTACAATCGAATTGAAATTGGACAGTTTATTCATTTAATACCAATTTTGATATAAATCAACATAACTAAAAATAATTAATTGGTCAATCTTAAACTTTTTCACCAATGTAATGTTAACTTACTTATTAGGGGCATTCAAAACGTAAACCCTCCATGAGCAAAATGGGGGACAAAATGGAATTTTTAAAAAATGCATCGTTGGATGTTGTTCGCATACATACATATGGTAGGGGTAGAAATTTCAGCGACTTCCACCTTCTGTCCGGTCTCGATCTACCCGGTCAACTCGATATCCTAAATAGAACATAAAACAAATATGCTCGTAACCGGTCCTTAGCAATTCACTTTTTTCGATCTTTCAGCTCCCACACTCTCGTGGGTAGGGAGTCTACTTACGGATGTAAAAATTTAGGGATGTTTGTCAGCACAATGTGCCGCTCCCCTTAGGGAAGTTTGCTTGTGCAAAGCGTTGACTGCTCCGTTGGGTGCCTTATTCAAGGCGGATCGACCTAATTTTTTTAGACAATACCTATCACTCTTGTATAAACATATGAGAATTTTCAGATTGATCGATTTCCATTTCAGATTTTTTGGACAACACATAAAACTTATATGCCTAGTCATGTTTTAACTTAGGCTTGTTACCCTCCATGAGCAAAATGGGGAACGAAATATAATTTTTTAAAAATCACCGTCAGATGTTGTGGGCATACGAATATATGGTAGTGGTAGAAATGTAACGCCCCAAGCTGCACCTCACCAGCTTAAGCACGTCACAGTACCGCGAGCTTTTAAAACATAAACCGAACGCTCGATTTACATTCTAGAAAACCGCTAGGCATTTTGTTTGAAAACTTTCCGTATAAACACAGCGGAAGCTACAAATATTTTTGAGGTGAAAATCCTTGAGTTGCTAAAATTTATTTCATTCGTCTAGAACTTGAAATGAATTCTCACACACGAGGTACGAACTTCAAGGAAATGAGAACTCAACCAAAATTGACACAAGGCTAACTATCAACAAGTCTCGGAATACGGAGTTCGAGAAATTGAATTTAGAACAAGGTCTAAACGACAAAATTTACCGAACTTGTTCTGCACACCCAACTCCGTCCGCTATTGTCCTGTCACCAGTGCACAGTACCTACATCCACACTGTTGTAGGGGTGAGCTTTCGTCCTCGCTGCTCTTATAGGAACTCTACCACGACTAGGTTTGAACCACTAAATTTGGGATCCCAGTATGAAAACATGCCTAGACCCAATATTTTAAAAGAATGACAAACTTTATAAGAATGCTTTTTGACTCGAAAATGGATGCATAATACTAAATTGCATACGCGCGCTGAATCTTACCAGATGGCCGGTCTCATAGACCCACTACACGAGCTTACATCAATTTACTTTATCACTAGGTAAGCGTAGCGAGAGCGTCCACTACCTAGCCACACATACGTATCGGGCCAGTCATTATGATCGGAATACCCGAACGACCGACGTAACTAACCCTCCGAAGGTTTTGGGGATCGAACCTGTTACGCCCCGAACCTAAATTTATCGGTTTACTAGTCATTTGGACGTTAAACGACAATTACTTTCACTTTTTACTCTGTTTCGATACTTTTAGTGGCCCTAAAAGTTGACTTTTTGTTCGGGTCAAAATTTGAGAAAATATTCTTCATGAAAGTTGTAGAGGACGTTAAACCGAGCGCGTGCATATGTGGTATGTAAAAATCGGAGTTCGTATGCGAAAGTTATGGCCAAAATACTAAAGTTACTGTTCATGGTAAGTTTATATAAATAGCCGAGTTACTGTGATAAGTTTCCATTTTCAGAAAGGGAAAATGGTGCGTACGGTACCTCACCTTTGGCTCCTTATAACTTTTGGTACCTGACAAAAAAAATATATCAATACGGTACTTGAAGTTCTTTGCCTGACCGAAGATTGGTACATATGGTCGTTACCTCCGTTACGGAACTTGCCAGCTGGCAAATTTACAAGGGTACTTTCGTCCATTCACATACCAATTAATTTTTTTTTCTCTAAGTATTTTTCCTCTCTCTCTCTCTCTCTCTCTCTCTCTCTCAGCACTGAAATTCAAGCCCCAAATCCAAACCCAATCGAACCATAAACGATCTTCCCGACGAAATTCTGATCCAAATCCTCTCCTTGATTCCGACCTTAGAGGCCATCCACAACTCCCTCGTCTCGTCTGGTCCTGTCTCCCCTTCCTCGACTTCTCCTACCACCTCTTCCCGGTCAACGACGCCGAACCCCTCCCCGTCACGAGCCACGGCTTCGCCGAGTTCGTCAATCGCTCTCTCATTCTCTGTCCCAATTCTCCGATTAAAACCTTCCGCCTCTCTTTCATCTTCTACCAGTACTACACCTCCCACGTCGACCCTTGGGTGCGCTCTGCCGTCACGCGCTTCCGGGTGCGTGAGCCTGACCTCGACTTCTTCATCGACAAAGAGTACCATCTCTGGAGTGAGGAAGATCGAGCCCCTCGTGACAAGTATGATTTCCCTTTCTCTGTGCTGAGAAACGGCTGTGTTGAGAGGCTCACGTGTCGATCTCGCGTTACCGGCGAGCATGGCCACAATGGGTGTGAGCTCGGTGAGGTCCATGTTTCTTGAGGATGTAGATTTGACGGACCAGATGTGGGAGCGTTTGATTTTGGGGCTACACCCATAGAGCTAGCTTTAGTCAATGGAGAGAGACCTAGAGCCTAGAAGAAGAAGAACCGGCTCAACCTCAAGCAGCCACTCACATTTGGCCGATCTATCGCCTCTATGGCATTCCCCTGTATTTCTGCATCAGAGAATGATGCTATGGAAAGTTCTTTAGTGTTAGGGATGTCAGAGATTTGTGGGTAGAATTTTGGATTCAATAATATTTGTTTCTCGGAGTCATGCTCTATGTGGGGTGATGATGTTCAAAAGCTTTCAGACTTGCATTGGGTCCATGATTATTTTCTTTTGAGGATGGAGCAGAGACTAAATGGGGAACCAGATTTGGTGGTGTTCTGCCACAAAGGATCTGATTCTAAAAAGGAACTAGAACACCCACATTCAGAGAGTAAAATTTTCTCTGAGATGGTTAGTTTTGTGGATCAGTTTGGGGCAAAATATGCAGTTCTATATGTCTCAGACCCCATTAAATCAATCAAATATCCTTCCCATTGAGAGTTTCTCGCTGAAAGTGCCTCAGGAAATGGATCAGACACCATTTCTTCTTTTGCATTCAAGGTCAAAAAAAAAAAAAATTCTTTTGATTTTTTTTATTACATGAAGAAGAACAATTAAGAAGAAAAAAAAGGGTAAATTGGTCATTTTAAGTTAAAAATTGCCAGCTGGCAAGTTCCGTAACGAAGGTAACGGCCATATGTACCAATCTTCGGTCGGGTAGATAACTTCAGGTACCGTATTGATATATTTTTTTTGTCAGGTACCAAAAGTTATAAGGAGCCAAAGGCGGGGGGTACCGTACTCACCATTTTCCCTTTTGGAAACTTACCGAGCTCTCTCTCTTCTCTCTCCCCGATTCTGTCATCCTCTCCGACCTCTTCACCTTCTTCCGGCCATAACTTCTTCCTCCGACGACTGATTTTGACGTATAAGATGTCGTTGGAAAGCTCTCTTCCCTCTCTTCATTTCTGTAGAAGTTTGGTGATTGATTCTGGACTGTGGAGGGTGCAGCAACGAGAAGAAGAGGACGGTCATTGTAGCAGATCGGGATTTCCATCGATTTCTGGCGATTCCGGCAGTCTCCGGCCACCAAACTGGCGTCGAAGGTTCGGTTTTTATTAAGGATCATTTCGCCCCTATCCTTGAGCCACGATTTGCAGTGTGGAGGTCGAATCGACGATTTCAAATTCTAGGGTTCTTGGGTTTTTCTGAAAAAATTTCACCGGCCAAATTGGAGCCCTTCAAGGTAAAATTGGAACTTGTTGTAGTTGTGAAAAATGTTGGGTCTGTTGAGTAGGTGGTGCTGCCAAAATTTGGTGGCCATTGGAGGTGGTGGCCGCCGGCACGTGGGGCCCACGTGCTGCCACTGTTGGTGGGGCGTGGAGGCGTGTAGGGCAGTGTTTTAATTCCAGTTTTTAGCCCATTAAATTGTTGAAATGTTGTAGAGCTTGTATGTGAAGTTTGGTGAATTTTGGAGGAGTTTGGAATTGTTTGTGATTTTCCTATGTTCGGAGTTTTGTGATTGAATTGTGGGAAATTCTGGCCGTCGGATTTCCCTCATTTTCGTTGTGGAATATGTAAAATGAGGAATTGGTGTTGTGGGTGTGATTTGGGTTGAATTTGAGAATTAATGGAGATAGGGATGTTCGAGGTTTCGTTTAGGTTCGTAATTATTTATTCGGATTGTCATTTACGGAAATATAATTGTGTACAGGATGATGTCGCGAGCTACGGCTAGATGAAAGAACTCGTTTGTGTGGTCGCCCAATAATACTATGAGTGGACCTTTGCTTTTAAATATGGATGTATGCAAATGTTTTTCCCGAATTAATTATTTAATTATTTAATCCATGTTATTATATTTTGCTTTCTGGAAATTATTGTTGATTTGTTTTGGGAAATGAATTAGTGACTTAAATTATTGTTTTAATTTATCGAGCATATTAAACGGATTTAAATATTTTTATTACTATGTCAATTGGATTTTCAAATTGAAGTTGTTATGCTCGATTTTGAATTTGTGATTTATGCGAAATTTCGTTGAAGTTATTTTCTGAGGTGATTTCCGGAATTAATTATATTTCTATTCGTTGCTTTGAGATTTTTGGAAAGATTTTCGAAATGGGATTTCGATGAAGTTATTTCTTATTTATCTATCAACTTTCGGTTTTGGCATTGGGAATGCCTTGATGATGATCTAACTATTCTTTTACCGTGTGGGACACGCTGTTAATTGATATAACTTTTTACGAGAATTTCCAGGTACGGTTGGGAATCGTACCCGTGTTTTCTTTGTTCGCGGGACTTATGGGGAAGCCTTATAGATTTACTGGATTTGAATGGTTTTTACCCGCCATACCTGGGTCGCCATATTTTATTGCTAGCTAGCCTATTAGTACTCCTCCCTATTTACTATGTGTTCGTGGGTGAGTAGAGCAGAGCATGGGATGCTCCAGAGTGTGGGACACTCCGACCCGAGCCTGGGAGTCTCCCTTCTTCCGTATGGTGATACTTCTTCCCCATATCTTATCGTTGCCTGACTAGTGAGGCTAGTCGGGTTATCGCTTTGAAATTCTTGGATTTAAAGCTAAATGTGTTTTCTAATTGTTGCCTGCATCAGTTTTTAATGAAATAAATGTGGGAAAGTATGAAATCATTTTTCTTTTAAATTGTTTATTTTTGTCCACTCACGCAAACGTTTTTCGTCTACTTTCCCCTGGGCCTTTCGGTTTCTAATGCCCAGTTTGCAGGCGAATTAGTGGAGGTCGGGCGTACATGGCATTTGAGACATAGTTGTCACTACTTCTGCAGTGTAGGATCCCTTGATCCTTTACTCTTCTTTTTATATCCCTGTGTATAGTAGTATTCCTCTGATAACCTTTGGGATTAGTATTGTTGAGTTTTGTGTTTTGTGAAAGTGGAGTTGTTGGTAATTGGGAGCAGGGTGGCTCCAGGAGTATAAGGTTGGTTTGCTTGAAGCGTTTTTGTGTGTTTTATAGGTTTTTGGGTAGTCCATTTTAGGGGTGACTCTATCGAATTTTTGGTAGAGCTATCCCTAAGGTGGGCCCCACAGGGCCATCTCGGATTTCAGGGTGAAATTCGGGGCGGGTCCTGTCAGAACCCAAGGAAGTCAAAGCTACCCTTCGCTCTCAAGCCATCACATTTCTCACATGGTTTGGTTAGTATGCATTGCATTTGAACATAACCAAACCATACCAACTAAATAAAAATATATAAGGAAATCACCAACCGAGGAGAGTCCTGAATCCCTACCTGGATTCCAATGCTTTCTCTCACGTACTCCGAGAGTCGCGAACCTTCCGTTCCTCGGGTGATTGGAGTCTTGAGTTCCGACATTTCGATAGTTAATATCTTTTGAACAATTATATTAAATCTCGACAACTTTTCCTGGTTTGACCAGGAGTTGACCAATTTGACCACGTTTGACCAATCGAGATAGGTTCGATAATTAACCTTGATTATCGACCATTCACTTGAAATTATATATGCTTATATATTAATTTCTTTCACTTTCTATCCATTTAACATATGCACAAGCATAGAACATGTTTCCAATTTCGTCAACAATTTATCTCAATCACGCTACATTTTGTCTTTTACTTCCATTTCGTATTTTGTAATGGAAATTACTATGGACACCCAAAATATTCTAATTCTTATACAGGGTGTGCCCAAAACTGCTAAGGACACCCAAATTCATAACTTGTCCATTTTCCAAACTCATTCACCATTACAATTGACATAGCCCACAATAGACACCAACTCAAATTATACATATACTAAAGCCCCTAGAGCTAGCACGATTCATAGCACTGTTTGCCTGAAGGGATGGTTTTGCCCCTTTTTCCTGTGATTTACGACCTGCCATTGCAGATCTGTCTTTTCCGCGATAGGATTTGGGCTTATGAGTTGGCCTTTTTGAAAGTACAATTGCTGCTGAATTCACCGAGTAACCGACAATGTTTTTTTTTTTTTTTGGATAACTTTAGAATGATCGAGAGACAGCGGGAGAGAAAAGAGAGAGCGAGACAGAGAGGTTTAGTTTGAGAGAGAAATAGCGCGAGAGTGCGAGACAGAGATACAGAGAGAGTTTGAGACTGAAGAAGAGGGAGACGGGGAGAAGTTTATGGTCGATTCGAGCAGAAATTAAGTGAACTGATCATCCCAGGTATTCTACGATGGGTTCCAATTTGTTTGATTTACTTTTTTGTCGGTCTCTCGGCTTTTCCATCATCATACATCACCTTTTTGGGTTTTCCTGTGCAAGAACCAATCTAAGTAGTTTCAATTAACCTGGATTGGATTTTGTGGTTTTCTTTTCTTGGTAGGATTTGGATGTTCTTCGGTTATATCATATTGTGGTTTTCATTGTGTTATTGTGGCTTCCTTGATTTCATGGATTTGTTTTGTGATTTTTGATTAGATTAGTGTATGCGATTTGGGGAAAAGGATTGGGTTGAAAAGAAATAGAAGAGGTTTGTTTTTAATCTTTCTCATCTTTGTTATAGTTTAGTCACTTAGTGAATTGTGAATAGTTTCTGTGTGTCAACGATAGTCAAAGGTTGATGGGATTTCAGTTTGGAAGCAACACACTGTAAACTGATTTTCTTGAAGCGGTTTTTTTTTTCTCGGTTTTGTAGCTATTATAATCAGTGTTGTTTCTTTTTGTTTTGTATCCAGTGCTTTGCATTTTGAGTGGGTCGAGTTTATGACTAGAAATGACGAGAAAATTAGGTTGAAAACAAATAGAATAGGTGTGGTATTTGATTGTATTTATTTTTGTTTAATTGATTAGCTGAAAATTGTGTTTGTTGTGATTGGGCTCTAGCATCGGACTTCAAATAGAACGGCTCCAGTTGGTGAATTGTGTATCACAATTTTTACTTTCTTCCTTTTGAAAAGGAAGCAGAAATATTAACTATCACAGAAAGATTTTTGTATGAATTGTTCATTTAATTAATACTTTTTAATTCAATTTTCAGACTCAACTCAACCACAATCGAGAGATAAAAAGATTGGGTGTGTTTCCCGCGGTTCTGGAAAAGAAAGGATAAGACGAGAAATTGAATCCCAAGGTCTGAGAGCTTTTGTTATCTAGGTTTTGTTCTTCTTTTGTTAAAGTTTATTATTATTATTGTTTTTTTTTTTGTGAGAAGTTTGTTGGATACTTGAATCACTGTGGTTAATGATTTTTGTTCATTTGAGTCATTATGTATGATTGTTTGGTATCTGAGTTGTCTTTGTACCATTTGATTCACACAGCAGCTCTCTGTCTCTCTAGCTTCTAGGCACAGTTTTTAAGCAAACTCTATAACCTTTGAAAAAATTGAGGGTTTAAACACTTTGATTACCAGCAACCAAAAGAAGCATTAGTGTTTTTTGTCAACCAAATTGAAAAGAGAAGAAAGCAAATCAGTTTTCTATTCAATCTTACAGGTGATGAACATTGTTATGTGGATTGGCAGCTGAGAAACATTGTTTTTTGATTACATGCATCTATTAAACTGTAATGCTTCAATTTGTCTGAATGTTATCTGTGTTGTTAATCTCATTGTGGTGGTCGTTATCAGTTTAGATTGTTATTCTTACAATTTAGAATTTTGTGTTTACAGTTTCACATTTGATGCAAAAAATTCTGGTGGTGGTTCTTCTGCTACTGTTCCTTAGTTTGTTGTTTCTCCCTGTTTCGATCGTTTACTCTTATTCAGGTATGTACTGGTCTTTTCTCAGTTATTTAGGTTCAGTTTATTATTATTCATTAATAAACATTGTGCCTAGAAATCAATAATTGTTTTTATGTTGTGTAGATTTAAGGAACAGTTTGGTGGTAGAATGTTCAGTTTCTTTGCATCCAGTTATATATTTAAAAATTGATCATCATATTACTTTAAAATTCTAATATTATGAAACCGTATTTCTTATTGAGGTTATTATAGTCGTTGTTTGTGATTGATCGGATTTCTATCATACTGCATTTGTTATAATGTTTTGTTGTTTTAGAAGAGAGGCAATTTATGACATGCATTGGTCATGTTTACATCTGTTCAACTGCTATTCTGGTTTTATTTTAATATGGCTGGCAGTTGGAATGCAATTTATATAAGTGGCATTTACTGAGTTAATTTACAGGCCATGAGACAAAATTATTAAAAGTTTTTGCTTAATATTTTTGTAACCAATTATGGCACCGAAGATCGCATCGAGAATAACAAAAAGGTCCTTAGGACGATATGATGATCAGAGTGATAACAATAGCCCCTAGAGCTATCACTGTTCACAGCACTGTTTGACTGAACAGACGATTTTGCCCCTTTTTTCTGTGTAATTTACGACCTGCCATTGCAGATCTGTCTTTTTCCGCTATAGAATTTGGCCTTATGAGTTGGCCTTTTTGAAAGTGCAATTAGAATGATCGAGAGATAGCGAGAGAGAAAAAAGAGAGAGCGAGACAGAGAGCTTCAGTTTGAGAGAGAAATAGCGCGAGAGAAAGAAAGAAAGCGAGAGAGAGATAGAGAGGGAGAATTTGAGACTGAAGAAAAGGGAGACGGGAAGAAGTTTGTGGTCGATTCGAACAGAAATTGAGTGAACTGATCATCCCAGGTATTCTACGATGGGTTCGAATTTGTTTGATTTACTTTTTTGTCGGTCTCTCGACTTTTCCATCATCATACATCACCGTTTTGGGTTTTTCCTATTCAAGAACCAATCTAAGTAGTTTTCAATTAACCTGGGATTGGATTTTGTGGTTTTCTTTTCTTGGTAGGATTTGGATGTTCTTCGGTTATATCATATTGTGGTTTTCATTGTGTTATTTGTGTCTGAATTTTATCTGATATTAAAGGGTGGCTTCCTTGATTTCATGGATTTGTTTTGTGATTTTTTATTAGATTAGTGTATGCGATTTGGGGAAAAGGATTTGGTTGAAAAGAAATAGAAGAGGTATGTTTTTAATCTTTCTCATCTTTGTTATCGTTTAGTGAATTGTGAACAGTTTCTGTGTGTCAACGATAGTGAAAGGTTGATGGGATTTCGGTTTGGTCTACCATTTAAACTGATTTTCTTGAAGCGGTTTTTTATTTTATATTTTTTATTTTATGTAGGATAGAACAAATACAAGTAATGCTATGGGAGAGTCACTAACACGAGGCAGGGTAAATTATATTCCATAAATCAGAGCTTCCCCTTCTTATTTAAAAGGTATACAAATTTAAGGACAGTCAGGTAAACCTTCTTAGCATTCTTTATGATTGATTTATGTTTCTGTAATTTACTTCTAGAAGATCAGTCCTACACAGTCGTTATCAGGCGTTGAGGCAGAAGATACACAATGAAATCAGGCACGTATATGCTGGAATTCTAGCTGGGTTTTGTCAGCAGGTGATGATCATCTCCATCTTTTGATCTCAGTACTGCAAAGTTTTGCTAAATAGTTCTTACAAATAAATATATGGCAGTTTTTGATTAATTATGTGTTTTCTGTTTCATAGCAATTTAGGGACCAAAGAGAACAAAGATCTTACTGCTGGTACGCAAGCCATGGAGGCCTGTTAATAAACTCTGTCCATTAGTATTGTTTTTGCTAAATATGGCTAATTTGTTTTTGCTGTGATATGTTCTGCCTCTTTTACTTTGTTTGTTTATTTCTTTTGTGATCCTTTGAGGCAGAAACTCATGTATAAGATCCAGAAATCAAAACGAAGGTTGAGCATATAACCACCACCATTGCTGCTGGTTAGATAATGAAATGCTAGGTTAGCTTCTATATTCAGTTTTTTAAATTTATAATGAGTTTGACTTACTCTTGCAA
>BDJD01000651.1:33066-44588 GCA_002564525.1 Rosa multiflora
TAGATTTGTCCTTGCAGCAGATTTTAATAGTCTCTAACGTTGTGTAAGTTACTGCAGGTTAACTCTTTTCTAAGGCGTCAGATTGTTGAAATATCAAATGATGAAGAGGTTGCCTTACTCTCAGAGATGTTTAGATCAAAAGCAAAAAGCAAGCACTAATGTATTGTTTTGGCGTTAGCATGAATAAGATTTTCTCCTTTTGCTTAACACCTTTTGTGCATATATACCTAGAGCAACTAGAACGACTATTTTTTAGAAGATGCTCTAGCAGCTACTGTAACTAAGTTAAACTAAGATAACCAATTTGTTGGCAGCTGCCATATATATTGAAAAGTGATCATATTGTACTGTTTTGTCATTTATATTCTATTTTTTTTTGTTTAGTTTTATACCAACTATTGAAGATGATGAACAAGAGGGAGTAGACAAAGGCACAATGGATTAAAGGGAAGCCTTCAGTTTAGAAACAAACTTGCATCAACTTAGTACATTTCATGGTCGCAATTCACATCCCGCAGCAAAGCGCGGGCACTACTTCTAGTTATACATATACTAAAGGCGCTAGAGCTGGCACTGTTTGAGTTTAAAGGACAGTTTTGCCCTTTATTTTTCGTGATTTACGGCCTGCCACTGTGAATCTGGATTAGAAGGTTATAGAAGTTTTGGTGTCTTCGGGAAGCCTTTATGGGACATTTATCCAACTGTTTCGCAGTCTTGAACTCTCAGACAGAATTTTAGCTTCTTCGGGAAGCCTCGATTGACATCTATCTTCACTATTTCGCAGCATCAAACGCAGCCATCAAACTCTCAGATACAAAGGTTGGGCTGAAAACAAATAGGTGAGGTTTGGTTTTCAAGTCTCATCTCCCAGATGAGAAGAAGGGTGAGAGGTCTGGTGCTTCGTGCTCAAGCTCGAAAGTCGAATCTTCTTTGCATGGATAAGCTCAGGGATGAGCTTTCTTGAGAGTTATCGACTTAATTTATTTTTTTTTCAACAAGATTTCTTCAAAGTTAGTGTAAATCTTGATATGTCATTGATTTAGGATTTGGGCTCAGAGGTTTTGATTAAAAAGAGTATTGATTTTGCTAACAATTTCCATGTTTTTCTCTGACAAGAATTGAGGTTGGGTACTTGCATCTGAGGTTTCTCGGCAACATTGGATCTGCACTTTGGGGTATTGCTTTTCTCAAGTTTGAATTTTGTTTTTCAAGTTCTATATTGTTTATTTTTTTAATAAGTGAAATTTGGTGTGTGCAGCTTAAGACTTATCTTTTAATGCATTGACTTCAATCCAACAAAAATCCCATGTTGTTAAGGTACACTAGAGTGTATTACTGCACATTACAGCTTATTTATCTGTCCCTTCCAGTTTTTGTAACTTCTCTTTCTAACCGTCTTACTTGATAGCGCAAATTTTCACTTCCGTTCTTTTATGTGGTCGTGTCATAATTATCGGACAAGCTCTATTTGTTTGCAGTAATTCATTGTGAAAGCCGAGTAAAAGGTTTCTTTGATTGGTTTAAAGGCGTCATGGATGATATTGCAGTGTCACTACCATGTGAGTTTAAAAGTGCTTTCTTTTAAAGGAACCGTCACTACTAATAATCCACTAATGAGATTTGATGATTGTTGCAGCAAGTAATAGAAATGCCAACTACTTGATAACCGCCTACAAAGAAGGAGATGTAGGATCTGCACTTAATGCCATGTTACAGAAACTGCAACATGCGAAGAATGGGGTCGATGTTGTCTTAGAAAGTCAGGTATTCACTAACCAAAATTACCATTTATACAAAAAATTGTTGATGGGCTATTAACACTAATTGTAACCATATCTCATATTTATTGTAATTGTGACAAATAAGGACACATAGTTGTTTTCGGACTTGGCTGCAGCACATGAATCATCTTGAATAGGTAAACCCCTAATTCATGATGGATAGTGAAGCCTTCAAGCTACAAAGTCTTCTGCACTTCAAGCATAACAATATACATAATATCCTTATTTCTTAGCGTGTTAGCAATTTAGCAAGGAAACATCAAGTTTTTTTTAATAGAACTAGAGGATAAATTATAATATTCAAGCTAAACGTTTCCCTTTGTGTGATATTACTTGCCTTCAGGTGACTTACTGTTAGTTTTGGTGGATGTTTATATATTGTCAACCTGTAATTCTATTTTTTTTATTCTTTTTGAATTTTTTTGATTGTATGCAGTGCTAAAACTAGTAATACATCTTTATGATTTCCTTTTGTATCTCTACAGCTGCCTCTGCGTTCAAATATGACAATAGCTGGTGCAAATGCCAGTTTCTGTTGCTGGTAGTCACTATTAAAAGGTGAGCAATTTGGTGTTGGATGCAAAGTGTCCTTATATGTTCTGAACTTCTGATCATTGAGAAATAGCACAAACAACCAAAGAAATTTATAGTCACTAACTACATGATCTCATGATCATTGAGAAATAGCACAAGCAACCAACCCAGTAATGTAGAGATTATGACTTATGAATATCCTTATAGTGAATGTAGAAACTCAGCTCAAATATATATGAAGGTCTCTTCTGTAAGTTGTCTCAGACTACTAACCTGCCTTCTGTTTTATCAGGGTATCGCTAGGGGTGCATTACACTTTGTAGGAGATAAAGCCTGTTGCCTCCAACGTAAAAGATTCTGAAGTTAAAACAATTTATTTAGAATGGTATGGTCCTAACACGCCAAAGATTATCAGGAGAAGAGCTTCTGTCCACTCACAACCGGTATTTCTCTCCCAACATTTCCCATCAATTTCCTGCTCTTTGTAAATTTTTGGAAATTGAGTATGAATTTTCCTTGCTCTCGATTTTTGTTTGCAGATTTTGAAGAAATTTTATAAGCAGTGTGATCCTGGTCAGTGCTCACTATTTCAGTTTCCTTTTCTAAATTTTATTCCCTGCTGAATTACTATTTCTGCACAACTCAGAAGCAGAAAAACGACTGAAGCAGCATGTCATTGCAACTCTTGCACCACTTTTTGTGTGGATGGAACTGCAGCAAGCAATGTTTTTGGAGAGACTCGAACAACTAGAACAACTATTTTTTTGAAAAACGTTCGAGCAGCAATTGTAACCAAGTTGACCTTAAACTAAGATAACCTATTTTTTGAAAACTACTATAGTGGACAATGTTGCCAGTAGAAACTTTGATAAGATCTAAAAGCTAGGGCACGATCTAATTTATTTTCGATCATTTGCAGTGATGATATTGTACTATACAAATTTTGTCTTAATCCTCGATTTATAATGTAGCAGTGGTCTCAAGACAATTGAAAACCATTTTGTCGTCTTTTAAGTTTAGTTCTATTACACACTTCTAATTCATTGATAATGGTAGATCCTGCAGCAAAACCGCGGGGAAGTTTTCTAGTAAATATACTAAAGCCCCTAGAGCTCGCACTGTTCCTAACACTGTTTGAGTGAAAGGAACATTTTGCCCTCTTTTTTTTTTTTTTTTCCAGTGATTTACGACTGGGCTTATCAGTTGGGCTTTTTGAAACTACCATTGCTGCTAAATAACATACACTCAAGTTTCTTGCAGTTGTGAAACCAATACTATGCCAATACGAATTTATTGATCATGATAATCTATGCAGAATGTGTCTTTGAGAATAACAAGCTTCTACAGTCCATTTACAAGTGATAGATTATAATATTTAGGTACAGTGTATTTGCTAATGTATGTTTGAATACTGCATCCTTCTTACTATTAAATTAGTGCTGATGCAACTTTATTTGCCATCTTTTACATTCACTCATTGCTCTTATTTTCATATTTATTATGTTTTTTCTTTAAATAATTTCTTCTTATCATGTGTTTCCTCCAGTTATATAGTGAAAAGGATTAGATCTACATACTTCTACTTGGTTGTTGTTAAAGACTTACTGATTCGAAATTTGATTGATGATCATGAATTTTAATCTTGCCTAGAATCTCTATTTGTATTTCTGCGTCTCTCTACTAACTTCTTTTTCTCCAATATGTTCTCCCTTAATACATACATATCACAGGAACGAATGGTCTACTGCAAAGCTTCGATCTGCAGATTTGCAACACATGATGGTTGGTGGTATATATGAAACATGCCCACATTGTTACCGACAACTGTAAGAAAACAGCGATCTAAGAATCTGTCTTGAACACGGCATGCAAATACCTCTTTCACGTTTATCACTTCACTCAATCATGGTATTGAAATTTTACATCCTATCATGTAAATTTCTTTTACAAAAACCTTGCTGAACCAAAAAATCAAATACTAAACTTTGACAAACTTTAACATAATCATGTTAAAGAAATACAATTCCTTTGAGCATCTTTGGAACTTGCTTAATCATGTTCTTTAGCTTTCTGTGAGGCTTTAATTTGGCTATTTGCAGACTTCCTAAACACCACAGACATATAGAGATGAACTTTGAGCCCTCAAAATTTTCTCCTTGAGTTCACCAAGATTGTTATAATGCTTTCCTGTGAATTTTTGGTTTGGCTATTTGCAGTCTTCTTGAATTCTTGAAAGTTCCATAGCAAATTGGACATTTATTAACTAATTTATCTTTACACAGATGAATTGATATCAACCATACTTTTATATGCAGTTATAGAGTCCATGTTGTTGTTGAGGTTCCAAACAATGAAGCTACACTATAACTGCTGGAAAAACAAGCCAACCAACTCTTTGGAACAAGCTGCAAAGACCTGATAAACAAGAACCCATATCTAACCCGAGACAGTTCCACAACAGATAGAGCAGACAAAAGGCCAGATCCATATATTCCAGATCAAAATCAATGAAGCAAATGGCTTCATAGTCAAAGGCATCTATCCAGTCATGGAAACCTTTACACCACAAACAGGAAATGAACCAAGCACTTGCACACTAGCCCACCTCTTCCTGTCAAAAAAGAGTCCCTAATAAAGGCAGAAGATAGTTGTTCAGCACCGACTCAGACAAAAAAGCTGGCAGGTGTTCTCTACAAAAATTTTCTTCATCTAGCTTCATTTTTCTTGACAGCTTAAGTGTATGAAAACAGTAACTACGTTTTCTTTTTTCACAATGACAGGGAAGCTAACATTGAACCAGCAATGTCATCAACTAATGCTGCACAACCCAACAAGCAAAAAACTGACTGAAGCAGCATATAATTGCAACTCTTGCACCAGCTTCTGTATAGATAGAACTGGAGCAAGCAATTTTTGGATAGGCTAACACCTTTTATGTATATACACCTGGGACAACTAGACCAACTATTTTTTGAAAAATGTTCCAAGAGCAACTGTAACTAAGTAAAACCTCAAACTTAGATAGCCTATTTTTTGAACACTAAGATCATCTTTTGTTTTAGATGATGTACGGTAATGAAAACAGTTGTATCATTTATATCCTCTCTTTTTAAGTTTAGAGAGTAGTAAAAAATATTATGTTTATGATTCACCCGCAGCAAAGCGCGGGCACTGTTGCTAGTAATCATCTAGACAACATAACCAATTCGATAACAGAGCCTTCAATTTCATCATATCAAACCAAGCTCAGTAACATAATTTCTGATCACCAACACAAGAATCTAATTCGAGATTATACCTTCGAAATAGGAAATCCCTTGAACCAACCCAAACTCAGCTTCCCGAGCTCACTGTCGAAACTGGGTTGGTGATGAACTGAGGGTATCGTCATGATCTACCTAGCCAGCCGCTAAATACCTTGTCTACAGTTTCATTCGAGGCCGGGACAAGCCAAGAAGAGCCGGAAAAGTCGCCGGTAACGAAGAACACGGCAGAACCGAGATGAACCCAGAAACGAAATCGTCAAAACATGTTCCAAGGATGTTTGTCTGCACAAGGTGCCGCTCCCCTTAGGGAAGTTTGCTTGTGCAAAGCGTTGACCGCTCTGTTGGGTGCCTTATTCAAAGCGGATCGGCCTAATTTTTTTAGACAATACCTATCACTCTTATATAAACATATGGAAATTTTCAGATTGATCAATTTCCATTTCAGATTTTTTGTTCCGCACATAAACCTTATATGCCTAGTAATGTATTATTAACTTGTTTACTAGGCTTGTTACCCTCCATGAGCAAAATGGGGGATGAAATGGAATTTTTTTTTAAAATGCACCGTTAGATGTTGTCCGAATACATACATATGGTAGTGGTAGAAATTTCAGAGACCTCCGCCTTCGGTTGGACCTCGATCTAGCCGGTCAACTCGATACCTTAAATAGAACATAAAACAAATATGCTCGTAACCGGTTCTTGGCAATTCACTTTTTTCGATCTTTCAGCTCCCACACTCTCGTGGGTAGGGGGTCTACTTACGGATGTAAAAATTATGGGACATTTGTCATGGCATGGTGCCGCTCCCCTTAGGGAAGTTTGAGTGTGCAAAGCGTTGACCGCTCCTTTGGGTGCCTTATTTAAGGCGGATCGGCCTAATTTTTTTCAGACAATACCTATCACTATTGTATAAACATATGAGAATTTTCAGATTGATCGATTTCCATTTCATATTTTTTGGACCTCACATAATCCTTATATGCCTAGTAATGTAGTGCAACTTGTTTGTTAGGCTTGTTACCCTCCATGAGCAAAATGGGGGAGGAAATGGATTTTTTTTTTAAAAAATTCACCACCGTATGTTGTCCGCATACAAATATATGGTAGTGGTAGAAATTTCGGCGATTTCCGCTTTCGGTTGGACATTGATCTACCCGGTCAACTTGATACCCTAAATAGAACATAAAACAAATATGCTCGTAACAGGTCCATGGAAATTCATTTTTTTTTTTATCTTTCAGCTCCCACACTCTGGTGGGTAGAGGGTCTACTTACGGATGTCAAAATTCCAGAACGTTTGTCCTGGCATAGTGCCGCTCCCCTTAGGGAAGTTTCCTTGTGCAAAGTGTTGACCGCTCAGTTGGGTGCCTTATTCACAGCGGATCAGCCTAATTTTTTTGCACAATACCTATTACTTTTGTATAAACATATGGGAATTTTCAGATTGATCGATTTCCATTTTAGAATTTTTGGATCGCACATAATCCTTATATGCCTAGTTATAATCCTTATAACTTGTTTATTAGGCTTGTTACCCTCCATGAGCAAAATGGGGGAGGAAATGGAAATTTTTAAAATACACCGTCAGATCTTGTCCGCATACGAATATATGGTAGTGGTACAAATTTCGGCAATTTCCGCCTTCGGTTGGATCTTGATCTAGCCGGTCAACTCGATACCCTAAATAAAACATAAAACAAATATGCTCGTAACTGATCCTTGCCAATTCATTTTTTTTACATCTTTCGGCTCCCACACCCTCGTGGGCAGAGGATCTACTTATGGATGTCAAAATTCCGGAACGTTTGTCCTGACATGGTGCTGCTCCTGCTCCCCTTAGGGACTCGTAGTAAAATATTAACGGCTTTTGGCTTCCTTTCAAAATCGATCAACTCAATCAACCATAATGATTTTAATATAACTAACAAAAAAAACACAATTTTCCAATCTATCAGTACACTTTGTTCATGTGATGCCCCGGAAATTCATAATTATTAACTTTGAGGGTTCAGGGCATCAATATATGTGTAAGTTTAAGGGAAAAAGATTTCAGGTGCTTTGTATTGATGACTGGACGTTCACGCATATATAATTATGGGGTTATATATCGATTTATTGTGTATAAAATCAGGGGCGTGACAGTTCACGACCATCTTGCATAAGCTCTAGCTTTGTCACTTGTGTACAAAATCTAGAAAAAATAATTCCTACTTTTCAACGTCCACTTGGAGAGTTTAATTCTACAATTTCTCTAATTTTTTTTTTGCCATTTTAGTTTTATGTCACGGACAAATTTGAGATAACAAAGTTTATTGAAATAAATCATCACAAAACAATTCATAAAAAATAAAAATACACACAATAAATAAAAACCAAAAAACCATGGGGGCAAACGCCCGGGCACCTTACCACCAAGTCCAGGCCCGTTTTGAGTTTTGCAAGGAACGCAGAACCACCGAAACTAACGATGGCCACCAATCCTTAATCCAACCACCACCTATCATCCAACTCCGATCCGATCGTTCACCTCACATCAAGTATCTGGATTTTAACCTCCTATGGCTGACGTGCAATAGATCTCAACCCAGTCAACCAACCATTCAACCTGTATGGATTTTTCCGTGTTGACATCGAAGCCGAAGAAATCACCACCAAGATCGCGTCCTACACACGATTCTATTCATCCAGAACCAGAACCAGAATCATATACACCAACTTTTTCGAGATAACCCTAATCCTATATCAACTAATCTTTTTCATTGCTGCAACTAAGAAAGACAGAAACCTGATTGACCCAATTCGAAAACCAATCAAAGAACACAAATTCAAGGTAAAAAGCAATCAAAATTTAAGATGGGTACCTCAGTTTTTGTGACAGTATGAAAAGATTTATACTTGGAATCAGCTCCAGGCTTGGAAGCGGTCTTCAACATGCAAATGAATGATAAGTCGGTGGGGGCTGATTCTTTAATCTGCACGAGTTCTTCTTCGAAATTCCTAGTTTTTCGGCGGAGGCGAGAATGGGATTAACCGATCCCATGATCGGTGATATGGCTTTCGGGAGGGTACAAGAGGAATTTTCGGGTTTGGGGAGCTTGTATCCGAGCACGGGGGCGGTGAAGAAGAAGAACAATACCTGCTCCAGAGATGTCATTCCATTTTACCCACTTTTTACCCGTCCTCTCTCTCTCTCAATCAAAGTTACAAAATTTTTTCTTCTACAAACCCGTTTCTAAGAAGACGGTAACGGGGACTTCCACGTTAGTCAAATTGGGTTTAACCGGTCTGACATATGGCCTGGACCTACCGATCGGGCGGCTGTCATTCTGCCACGTCACCAGGTTGATAGCAGAATTTTCATAATACACTGACATAATTTGAGAGAAAATTAAAGTCCACTATAACCAGAATGTGCATAGTGCATACCATGTCCTGTCACTTTCAGTATTGAATTTCAAGATTTTTAAATAAAGCATTTTGTCTCTGTTGTCCTATTTTCTAATGAATTTAACTGCTTATTAACCCAATTATATGTATATTGGCTCCTAATTGAGGCTTCTTGTAATTTGAATCAGTTAGCAGTTATCAATTTTCTCATGCCTGGAGAAGAATTGGGTATGTTCCATTTTGAAGCACCAGATTTAAGAATAAAAGAGTCACCGAAAATGCTGCACTTGCTGACGACCCGCGTTCTGGATCGAACAAACCCAATCGCGGGGCGTTCGCGATCCGGATCGCTATGTTTAGGGATCCCATGGTGTTGGCAAACTCACTCACATCAGTGCCAATTCCAATCACAACTCAAACAGATCAAAAACATGGTGTTACCGAAATCTGGAAACTCACACACATCAGAGACAATGGTACTGAGATTTTGAGAATCTGAAATATTCTCTGCGACTATGACTTTTTGAACCAATTCCAAGAGCTCTTTTGATTTTCCACACCAATATAAGGATGCCGAACCTCACTCTGCTGATCTGTACCGCATCGTTAAACGCCACCGCGAATTCAGCATGCGGCAGAGAAGCAAGGACTGCTCGGTGGCGGCAGTTCCTTCTACTTTTTAAGGAGATGAAAAGAATCAACGGATACAAAAATGTAATATTCGATTTGCTGGGATTATGGGAAAGAATACAAAATCGCAATCTCTGGGATTCTCCTCTCTATTGTGCCGTATAATCATCTCAATTTGATCCAAGATTATCCAATAAACAATAAAAAAATAAAAGCAGCTTTCTTTATTAGTTATTTTATGTTATTTGTTAATTTACTTGTTTATCCTCCATAAGTAAGGTACTTCTCATAGTATATTAATAAGGGGTATTTAGGTAAAATAAAAGCCCTTTAGGACCAAGATGTTGATTGCTGATTTCTAAAGATGTTGATTGACAAGGAATCCTAATTCCAAAATTGAAAACAAACTCTATTTATACTACATGTAAACAGTACGTACAACTACAAAGCATAAAAAAAACCTCTCCTTTCAAAAAAAAAAAACCTCTATTATTTTAGCTCAACTCAACAATGACGTTTGGAAAAAGAAAACCATCCAGTCAAGAACCAATTTTTGAAGAAAATTATGAAGGTGATGTCGGTCAGCATGAAGATAATAATACTGTTGAAGAAACTCAAGCAAGTAATACAGACCAATCATTGAGTAGAAACAGCCACGAGCAAGCTCAAGAATCTCAAGAAATTCCAATGAATTCTGACATGAAACCATTACTCAATGAAGTTATTATCACCAGTAGAGCGCAAGGAAAAAATTCGGGTGGAACAAAGGCATGGACCTGCAAACATTGTAATGGTCAGTTTAAGAGTTCATATACTCGCATTCACTACCACTTTAATCTCCTTGGAAAAAAATCAGAGATCCGTCGATGTCAATCATTGATTAATAATCGGGAGGAATATGAAAGGGTTCGTAGAATGGTTATGGAAGCTGAAAAAAAAAGGAGTTTCTTCATCTTTGAAAAGCTCAACAATCTTGAGGCAACAACAACAAAAATCCACCACAGGTGCTCTTGATGATATGTTCAAGATTATGGAAAAAAATAGTGTTGATATGAAGGTGATGAGAGGATTGTGCGCTAATCGAATTCTGTTTAATGTGTTAAGAAATCCCTAATTTCATGAGATGATTTCAGCTATAAATAATGGACCCAAGGGTTATAAGGCTCCATCTTCTGAAAAAGCAAGAACTACTTTGCTTGATGAGTGTAAACGAAGTCTGGAAAAAGAATTAGCTCCTGTTAAAGATACACGGTTTACTCACGGTGTTTCAATTGTATCGGATGGATGGTCTAACATGAAGCATGAGCCACTTATCAACATTATTGCTGCAAATAGTAGAGGAGCGTTGTTTCTTTATGCTCAAGATTTTTTTGGGATACAAAAAACTAGTGAAGTGATTGCTGCCTTTATGCTTACTGCAATTGAAGATGTGGGATCGTCAAATGTCCTCCAGATAGTCACTGACAATGCAAAAACCTGTGAATCTGCTGGGAGAGAGATTGAAAAGGTACATAAACATATCTTTTGGTCTCCCGGTGTTGTTTATACCTTGAATCTTATTTTTAAAGATTTGGCAAAAGAGTTTGAGTGGTTTTAGGAAATTTATAATATTGAAAAATATATTGTTAAGTTCTTTTTGAACCATTCACATTCACATGCTTTGGCCATGTTCAGAAGTCAATCAAAATTGGAGTTATTGAAATTTGCAAAAACTAGATTTGCATCACATTATATCTTGTTGAAGCGACTTATTGATTGCAAAGAAGCACTAGCAAGTACGGTAATTCTTCAAAAATGGAAAGATTGGGTGAAGACTTTAGACCCCGAGAAAAGAAAACTTGGGGAGAATATAACACAAGCTGTGTTGGCAGACAACTTTTGGGATGATGTGTTGGCTATAGTGAATATCACAAAGCCAATA
>BDJD01000651.1:50023-75808 GCA_002564525.1 Rosa multiflora
CAAAATATATATATATATATATATATATATATATCGGAGGTCACATTTTAATTCTTCGCCTCAGGCCGTTAGAATCTCAAGACCGGCACTGTGCTAGAGGTTTGTTAATCTCTATATTGAGCGATATGTTCGAGCTTAGTGAATTCATTTCATATTGATCCAGATAGGTAATAGGTTACAAATGAGTTTTCCAGTTATGTTGATGACGTTGTTAACATTCATAGATTTTTTCCAATTGACATCTATTCGAACTTCGAACCACTTAGGGAGTTGATTGACAGCTGTTCTTAATAGGTTATATTTTGAATTGTGAGTATGAGCGGGGGGTTGAGAAACCTATTTATGATCCGGTAAGCTGACTAAGCTCTTGAGGAAAAATATAATCTTCGATCAACTCCTGCCTCAAGTAATATAGTTAATAGAGGGCAAGAGGAGGTGATCATGACTGGCCTTGATTATGAATTAGTATTAGTGGACTATTCATCTAATTAACTATATAGTATTGTACATTAATTCCACGGTTTCCAATTCCTTCGATTACTGATATGGAACCCAGAGATTCTTATGAAATGCCACTGTCAGGTTCCGACTCCGATCAGTAGAGCTGCTGCTAGTTTTTTAAAGGTTTAGAGAAAAAAAGCAATGCTTACTAATCCCATATGATGCGGGAAAGACTTTACAGTTGCTCACAGAGATCACTGCCAAAGATATTTTTGAGGCACGAAGAAGCCTCAAATATCCTCAAACTAAAGATAAACAGCATGAAGTTTCATGTTTAATTTTGACAGAACAGTTCACTAGGAATTGGTTTTCAATTCTAGCTACGCTTTTGTAAAGTAAAGTCCAAGTTTCTTTGTATATTTTCACTTATATGTTCCAGTTAGTTAAAAAAGATTTTGACTTGCAAGAAACTGTGACTCGCATTTCTGGAGAAGTGTGCTTTACAACTCCATTATAATTGTAATGAAAGAGGCCCCTTATTATAATGCTCTTCCGGAAATGGTTCGCCGAATAGATCAACCATGTCCACTCCAGGATCCACTAGTAGTACCCGGCCGGTTTGTCAGAAGAGCATAAAGAAATACTGAAGCTAGTGTCAGTATTCTATTCCCTAATCTTTTTACAGCGGCATGACTGACCCATTCGTCCACATGGACACCTTCAAAAAAGCCACTAACAACAAGGGATTTGATGACGTCACCCTCTGTCACTTGTTCACCGAAACGTTGGATAGCGAGGCAATAAGTTGGTTCTTTGAGTGCCCACTGGGATCCATCGACTCATTCCATGCACTATCAAATGCTTTCCTCTCTCGGTTCATCCTGCTAGCCGCCGGACATCACAACACAAGTCAGTTGTTCAACATCAAACAAGGCACCGAGGAAACATTGAAGGCATTTGTCAGTGCCTCGATCTTGACAAAACAATGGCATTAATTAGCAGCCTTCAAGCAAGGACTCCTCAAAGGGCCATTTCTCTATCACCTCAATTACAATTATCCCAATGCCACGTATGACCATGTCATGGGCGAGGCAGTCATCCATGCACAGGTAGAATTCATCACATATGGAGAAACCCTACCATCACCGCCAATACCGGCAAAGTCCACTCAACCCTCCTCCAGCCATCAGGAGACCGCTAACAAAACCTCTGCCACACCTCCAATTGATAAGAAGCGAGAGTGGCAACAGGGCAACTACCAGAGCAAGCGGTAGAAGGACCAGCATTACAACAAGGGCAACCGCTCATCCCACGGGGATAACCGTAACAAGCAGACGGAATCCTCTCATCAGTACGCAGTGTTTACAGTTCTCACAGCCTCATATGAAGAGATATACGACCAGTGCAAGGACCAGATTCCGCCACCACCCCTAAGAAAATACCCAAGGGTGGGGAAGCCCAGGAACACCAGCAAGTGGTGCAAATACCACGAGGATAGCGGTCACAACACCAACAACTGCAATGCTCTCAAAACAGCTATTGAGACATCTTACCATGATGGTAAGATGGAACAATTCAAGGTGCGCCAACCGCCACATGTGGTCGCCAACATCGAACCCATGCGCCGCATCAACACCATCAACGGCGGTGTCTTAATAACCAACATGTCTCATAGGGCGAGAAAACGCTATGCACACATTAACCACCCCTAAGAAGTTTGCAACATCGGCTATGAGAGATCTACCAAACTCCCAAAGTTTGGTTGGGAACCCATCACTTTCTCGGAGGAGGAGGAGCTCGGAGTGCATCTCCCCCACGATGATCCATTCTTGATAGACCCAATACTTGATAAATGGTCAGTGGGAAGGGTCCTTGTTGACAGCGGGTCCGCCGTCAATCTCATATTCAATGGTTGCTATAACCAATTCTAGCAGAATAGAAAATTACTCCAGGATCATGAGCCACCGTTCAGCTTCTCCAGTGACGTAACACAGCCACTCGGTTCTGATTACATGCGACTAGTTATCGACGCTAGTCCATGTATGGTGAAAATACATACAGAATCCATCATTGTCGATTGCTTCAGCTCATACAAAGCCATCATTGGTCGACCGACACTCAACAAGCTCAAATGCATCATAGCCGGATACATGCTTCTCATGAAGTTTCCCACACCTAACTGGACAGGATGTGTGAAGGGAAGCCAACAACTGGCACCGGAATGTTATTCAACGATTGTGGCACGGTCGACGCGCTGCCATGAAATCCTAACAGTAGGAAAATATGCACCACCACCGAACATTTTTGAGGACCCTAGGGGTGACGAGGAGAAGTATGTAATGAAGGAGCCTGTCAACCCAGAAACATCCTTGAAGGTTATAAGCATCTCCGACAACCACCCTGAGCGGACAGTCCACATAGGTGCTCAGCTAGCCCCAAAGGTAGCGGCTGAACTCACTCAGTTTCTATGTGACAACGTCGCCGTCTTTGCATGGTCCTACGCTGATCTGCTGGGCATCTCCCCTGAGATCATCACACACAAGTTAAGTATCAAACCGTCTTTCTATCCTGTCAAGCAGCGGCGAAGACCCTTCGATGAATAGAGATATCATGCAATAGGGGAAGAGGTTGCCAAACTTTAGAACATTGGGTTCATCCGCCAAGTTAATTACCCTCAATGGATTTCCAACTTGGTAATGGTCAAGAAGCCTAGTGGAAAGTGTCGGATGTGTGTCGACTTCAAGGGTCTTAACAAGGCATGCCCAAAGGATAGCTTCCCGCTACCCTGCATTGATCAACTCGTCAATGCAACTACTGGACACGAGCTATTCAGCATGATGGATGCCTTCTCCAGCTATAATCAAATCAAGATGCACCCAGGCGACCAGGAATGCACCACCTTCACCACCGACAAGGGCCTATACTGCTACAATGTCATGCCTTTCTGTTTGAAGAACCCCGGTGCAACTTATCAGCGGTTGATGAATGCCATGTTCGCGGAGCATCTTGGCAAGATAATAGAAGTATACGTGGATGATATGTTAGTCAAAAGCGTCAAGGCTAGTAGACACGTGGCAAACCTCAGAATCATATTCGCCATTCTTTTGGCTTATGGTATGCCCCTCAACCCAAAAAAATGTTTCTTTGGCGTCACCGCTATCAAATTTCTGGGCTACATCGTCATTGAACGAGGCATAGAGGCCAATCCTGACAAGGTGCAAGCCATCCTCAACATGAAGGCCCCAGAATGGAAAGTGCATGTTCAGAGCCTCCAGGGCAAACTAACTGCCATATCTCGGTTCATCTCTAGACTCACTGACAGGTGCCTCCCATTTTTCAAAGTTCTAAAGAGGACCCACAAGAAAGTAATTGACTGGACACTAGATTGTGAGGCGGCATTCCAGAGCTTGAAGGAATACTTGGTATCAGTCCCACTTCTTTCCATTCCTGTACCAAGTAAGATACTGTACATCTACCTGATGGTATCACCATCAGCGGTAAGGTGTGCCATTGTGCGACGAGAGGGCTAGGATGAGCTCCCAGTTTTCTATGCCGGCAGAGGCATGAACGGAGCAGAAACAAGGTACACCCCCTTGAAGCAACTCGCTCTCGCACTCATTGTCTCTACTAGGCGCCTCCGCCAATATTTCCAGGCCCACAAAATCCATGTCTTAACAAACAAACTGCTGAGGTAGGTAATACAAAACCCTGAGCACTCTGGCCTCCTCAGCAAGTGGGCCATTGAACTCAACGAGTTCGACATTGACTACAAGCCAAGGACTGCCATGAGAGGCCAGGCAGTGGCAGATTTCATTGCTGAGCTCACTGAGCGTCAGGATAACCAACCTGGGGGCAGAGGCCAACGTAGAAATGGTAACAGCTGAGGAATAAGCCCCCAGCAGCAGTCAGACTGGAACCTCCACGTAGACAGTTCCGCTTGCGCCAAGGCCTGCGAGGCCGGAGTCATCTTGACAGGACCAGGGGGACTAAACGTGGAATACGCGTTAAAGTTCAACTTTAAAGCCTCAAACAACATGGCGGAGTATGAAGCGCTCATTGCCGGCTTACTCCTCTACATCGACTCAGGAGCTGACAGTGTCAACATATTCAGCAACTCTCAACTAGTAGTTAACCAGGTCAACGATAGCTTCCAGGCCAAGGACCAGCAGTTAGCGGCATACTTGGGGTACGTCAAGACACTACTCAAAAAATTCAAATTTCACACCATCACCCAGATCCCCAGGGAAAAAAATGCTAAGGCTGACTCACTTGCAAGACTAGCAACCGCCCAACCACACCAAAGTCCAGAGGACACAAGGGTAGAATGCCTTGGCAAGCCAAGCATCACCAAGATCCTGGCGGAGATCTTCAACATTGAGGTCAATCCCAGTTGGATGGATGAAATCATAGAATACAAGCGCAATGGAACGTTACCCGATCACAAGATCAAAGCAAGGCAACTTAAGCAGAGGGCAACCCGCTATAATATCCAGAATGGTAAACTCTACCACCCGGGATTCACCCATCCAAAACTCCGATATCTGACCCCAGAGGAGGGAAAGGTCGTTCTTGCAATGATACATGTTGGGAAATGTGGAAACCACTCTGGTGCCAGATCTCTGGTTAATCGCACAATGCGACAGGGCTACTTCTGGCTCAGGCTCGGCGACGACACCAGGAAGATCTCCAGGTCCTGCCACAAGTGTTAACAATACGCTGCCCCATGCCCCGGCGGAGCCCTTGTCGATCATCATTGGCCCATGGATCCACTCCACATGGGGCCTGGACTTGCTTGGGAAATTCCCAACCGCCAAGGGCTAGTTTAAGTACATCATCGTCACCATCGACTACAACAGTAAGTGGATAGAGGCGGAATTGCTGATGGCTATAACTACTGCCAAGGTAACTCACTTCCTCTGGAATAACATCTACTGCTGTTACGGCGTCTCCCACACAATCATCACAGACAACGACACACAGTTCAACAACAAGGAACTCATATCTTTCACCTCTAATCTAGGCACTAAGATGAGTTTTGCATCTGTCGCTCACCCCCAAACCAATGGCCAAGTCGAGGCAGCAAATAAGATATTCAAAAAGTTGCTAAAAAAGAAGCTCAACGACGCCAAGGGTTTATGGGCGGAAAAACTCCCGGAAGTGCTGTGGGCCATTAGGACTACCCTAACTTCCACTACTGGTGAAACACCATTATGCATGATGTTCGGCACTGAGGCCATCCTACCCATTGAGCTTGCCCAACCTACCACCAGGGTCGACGGCTACTGCTCTGAGCCCAACGGCGAAAGCGTCAACCTCAACAAGGACCTCCTTGAGGAGAGACGCCATAAGGCCCATTTGTACAACTTGCAAAACAAGCAACGGGTATCGCATTTCTACAATGCCAGAGTCAAGGCCCGGAACTTCCAACTGGGGGACTGGGTAATTAAGGAAGTCATTCCACCGCCAACGGCACTCCGCCCAACTTGGGAAGGACCATACAAAATAGTAGATGTCGTTAGCCCCGACACCTTCTACTTAATGGATAAAGATGGCGTCACAACGACCCACCCTTGGAATACCGAACACCTTCTGTATTACTACAAATAGTCATGCCGCTATCCAAGAGCATCTTGACTTAGATAAATTTTTGTTCAATATTTAGCTAAGGGAAGCTACCCAACGGGTACAACCACGCTTTTGTAAAGGCTAATATATCACCTATCAATGAAATGAGGAATTATTCAAACCATTGTCACCAAGTCCAAGCACAAGAGTTAACTGGCAATGTCAACAATATTCGGCGGACCACGTCCGTAACATCGTGCACTTGGAACAATTTTAATTCCTTTAATGTTTCGTTGATTAGGCAAAAGCACAAGTCAAAACTCTGGCGGTAAAACAACATTCAAACAATAATCATCTAAAAGAATCCCACACTTAGAAAATTTCAAAGGCAAATACTTCATATATTTTGGGTAGGGACTCCCCGCCCAAGGGTATTGTCAAAATTACAAAATAAGCTTTAGCGGCACGAAGGTAAACAGGCCTCAACGACATTACAAAAGCTATGGAGCATTCGTCATGGATTCTCAGGAGTAGCGGCGACATCCTCACCCTCCAACGATGGTTATTGCTCGGCCAGGCGGTTCGTCTAATAGCGGTAGGGCTTGGCGTCACCATGGTACCATCCACTCAGGTGTGGCCATGAAGTCAGCACGGGAAACTTTGGATTGGGTAGGAAGTGGAGTCCGCTGAGAACCGTCCGCCGGATGCTCACCACTCTCTCCATTACCTGAGCAGACACCCTCAGCTTGAGTAGGAACCACACTGCTCGCAGGCTCCAACTGACCAGATGACCCGGCGGGTTGGGACGCTTTCACCCAGTAGATGGCGCCTTTCTGCTTTAGCAGGTCCAAGTTGGCAGCAGGACCAGCCTTCGCCGCCTCCATCATGGTTCATTTATACTCCGCAGATTGCTTAAACGCCTCTACGGCGGCAATCTCCGTGCGGCTCCTCTTAGCTTCTAGCCGGGCAACCACGCCCTCCAGCCTCTTCACCTCCGCAGTTTTAGCGGCATACTCTCGCTGAAGGATCTCAACTTTCTTAGCCTTAGCCGCCACTTGATCCTTCAGCAGGGCTATGTCTTGCTCTAGTTTGGAGACATGGTCGTTTCGCTCGAGATCCCGCTCAATGGCGATAGTCAGTGTGCCGCGGGCATCCATAGCATCACATTCTGCCTTGGTTAGGCGCCGCTCAACATCCGCCACCTTGTCTTTGGCCTCCCCCAGCTCCCTCTGGAGACCTTGGATCTCTTCCCTCAGCTGCCGCTCAACCCGGGGCTGGTTTGACACGGCAAGGAACAACTCATACAACTCGACGGACAGATGTCCAAGCGCCAAGCTGAATGGCAACTGTTGAATGATGGTCGGGCGGACGGTCCCATCCAACCAGCCAAATCATAGCCGCTCGCAGAGGTGGAAGAGAAACTCCCTCTCGGGGTCGGTCAGGAATTCAGCACATGCTCCAAAGGAATCTAGACCGCTCGCCTGCACCTCCCCTACAGTAGCCACAGTCACCTTTGGCGGGGCCTATTTTGCCCTCTTCTGCTGGCGGGCCCCGATGGTCTCTGCGTCGTCTCCCTCGTCTTCTTCATCGGTGTCATTCTGTCACCGCTTCTTCTGCAAAACCGCCTGTGTGGCACCGACAGCTACAGGCCTCGAGGTCGCCTGCGGCTCCAACACCGCAACGGTAACGGGTTCCCTCTCCGTCACACCACTCGATCCCACTGGGGCCCACGATGGTTGGCTGGCACTCTCTCCCTCACCTTCTCCGGGGGGGGGGGGGGCTGCAGCCTTCGATCGGCGCCAGTTCCCGCTGAACCATGTGCGAACCATCGGCACCGAGATGAGAGTGATACGACATTGGCAGCACTATGGGAGTCTCTGACTAGCTCACCGCCAGAGTCTGAGGGTCAACGACGGTTTGCTAAGCCACAAGCCCAGCGACGTACATACTCTCCAAAAAATTGTTAATCTCTGCGCTATCCATGGCTTTGGTAAACTCATCGCGGCTCGCTTTATTACCCGGTGGAGAATATATACGAAAGGCAACAGGTTAGCCTGATACAAACTGAAATAGGGCACAGATCAGCGGAAGTTACTTACCAAGGGCGCTAGTCAACTGTTGATCGACCAACAACTCCCAACCGGTGAGAAGACATAGGTCCAGCAAGTGGCGATTCTGCCAGCAGCCCCTAATCCTTGCCACGCGTCACTCTTCCTCGAGCGTCAGGTTAAAACGCAGGCCCGCTGCACAAAATAAAAAATGAGGTAATGATTAAAACTGTACTTACACATACTTACATGAACATTGGCCAAGCATAATTAGCTATAATGATTCACGCTCATGCTACCGCCAGCGGGCTGACCTAGGGAAACATAGCCAAGCAGGCTATTGCCTAAGCCCCAGCTCACCCCCAGATCACCGCTGACCCGCCGCCAAGAGCCGCGTCAAGATGGCATCAGAAGCTCCAGAAGCTGGGAACTGAAGCACATCAGTCCCACATTGAAAAAATGGAAGAGATCAACCTCTTCCCCATCTATAAAAGGTTTTCTCCTCACTACTTACCTATTGTTATTATGTCAACATAAATACATTGACTGACTTAGGCATCGGAGAAGTGAAGACCGCCTAACGCAGTTTACCTCTGAAGCCCTTTATATTTCACGTGACAGATAGCAGAGGTCATCAACACATCCAAGTAGCGGTCCGCCCCCTGGACCAGCATTAAACAAAGGCTTGGGCTACCGCCCAAATCTAAAGCATTAATATTGGTGTTGTCTGTGGGAACCCTTGAATAAAAGGCCATCCCACCACAACCACCATGACTAACGGTAGCGGGGGAAATGCTGAGGAGCAGGTGGATCAATCTGCTATCCCCCATCCCACCAACCCCGCAGCTAACGTTAATCCAGCACTATTCAGCACGCTGGTCAACCCTAGCGTGGAACTCCAGGGCTCATCCCAGGTACCGCCTGACCTAGGGTACGGTGGAGGCCGGACCCGGCAGTTGTCACCCACTAGGCTAGGATTTAGGTGCTATGTATGAGCTGGCATTAGCGGACCTCCATAAGGCGAATAGAAAGCGCGAACAAGAGCGCAGAGAAAAGGCCGAGGCCAAAAAGAAAGTGGCTATGTTGATGTCAAAATTCGATGAACTGAAAAGGGCGCTGGAGGCAAACGCTAATCTAGCGCAGACTGAACAATAGGGAAACATCAGAAGTAGTAGATCCAATACCGGCGGATTGATACCCTTACCAATCATACAAATGCAGGTACTACCAAATCCACTAGAACTATTGGGAATGGGCCCACCTCCCCTGCCCTGCCTAATGATGGAATAGAAAGCGGAGTCACAGCCGCACACCAACCTCTCGGAGGCTAAGGCCAGGACCGATGGCAATCCACCTGTCCCCAGGAGGATCTAGTTCAGCGGAATCTCCAGGCAGGGCCTACTGGCGACACAACCGCCTTAATCCTAGAGAGAATGCAGCAATTAGAGCAAAGGCTAATCCGGGCAGAGGTAGGCGCCCCGGCATCAATCCCAAATCCGCTCTTTGCTTCTGAACCAGGACCATTCACCGCTAGGATCTTGCAGGTCGTCAGACCAGCTTATGTAAAGACACCAAAGATGTCACATTACAACAACATGACCGACCCCTTCGTTCACATGGACACCTTCAAGAAGGTCACTAACAACAAGGGATTTGCTGACGCCACCCTCTGCCACTTGTTCAGCGAAACATTGGATATTGAGGCGATAAGTTGGTTCTTTGAGTGCCCACCGGGATCCATCGACTCATTCTAGGCACTATCAAATGCTTTCCTCTCTCCATTCATCCTCCTAGCCGCCGGACATCACAACACAAGTCAGCTGTTCAATGTCAAACAGGGCGCCGAGGAGACGTTGAAGGCATTTGTCACCAGGTGGCGGGCGACAGCATCTCAGTACCGGCAAAATCCACTCAGCCCTCTTCCAGCCATCAGGAGACCGCTAACAAAACCTCTACTGTGCCGCCCATTGATAAGCAGAGAGAGTGGCAACAGGGCAACTACCAGAGCAAGCGGCAAAAAGACCAGCATTACAACAAGGGCAACCGCTCGTCCCACGGGGATAACCGTAACAAACAGACGGAGTCCTCCCAGTGGTATGCAGTGTTCACAATCCTCACAGCCTCGTATGAGGAGATATACGACCAATGCAAGGACTAGATCCCACCACCACCCCCTAGAAAATACCCCAGGGTGGGGAAGCCCAAGAACACCGGCAAGTGGTGTAAATACCACGAGGACAGTGGTCACAACACCAATAACTGCAATGCTCTCAAAACCGCTATTGAGACTTTGTACCGTGATGGCAAGATGGAACAATTCAAGGTGCGCCAACCGCCACCCGTGGTGGCTAACATTGAACCCATGTGCCACATCAACACCATCGACGGCGGTTTTCCAATCACCGACATGTCTTAAGGGCAAGAAAGCTCTATGCACGCGATAACCATCCCAAAGAAGTCTCCAACATCCGCTACGAAAGATCCGCCAAGCTCCAAAAGTCCGGTTGGGAACTAGTTACCTTCTCAGAGGAGGAAGAGCGCGGGGTGTACTTACCCCATGATGACCTATTCTTGATAGACGCCATGCTCGACAAGTGGTCAGTGGGAAGGGTTCTGGCTGACAGCGGATCCCCTGTCAATGTCATCTTCAATGACTGCTATAACCAACTCCAGCAGAACAAAAAATTGCCTCAAGATCATGAGCCCTTGCTCAGCTTCTCTGGAGATGTCACACAGCCGCTAGGTTCTGATTACATGCGCCTAGTCATCTGCACCAGCCCATGTACGGAGGAAATTCATATAGATTTCATTGTAGTCGACTGTTTCAGTTCTTACAACGCCATCATTGGGCGACCGACACTCAACAAACTTAAGTGCGTCATCACCAGTTACATCCTCCTCATGAAGTTCCCCACACCCAATGGCACAGGCTGTGTGAGAGGAAGCCAATAGCTGGCATGGGAGTGTTATTCAACAACTGTGGCACGGTCAACTCGCCGCCATGAAATCCTAACAGTAGGAAACCATGCACTGGCACCAAACATTTTTGAGGACCCTCGGGATGACGAGGAGAAATATGTCCAAAAGGAGCCTATCAACCCAGAAACATCTTTGAGGGTTATCAGCATCTTCGACGAGCACCTTGAGAGGAAGATCCGCATCGGCGCTCAGCTGGCCCCAGAAGCAGCGGCGGAACTCACACAATTCCCACGTGACAGCACCGCCGTCTTTGTATGGTCCTACGCTGTTTTGCCCGACATCTCCCCTGAGATCATCACACACAAGTTGAGCATCAACCCATCCTTCTACCCTGTGAAACAGCGGCAGAGGGCCTTCGATGAAGAAAGATATCGTGCTATAGGGGAAGAGGTCGCCAAGCTCCAGGGCATCGGATTTATCCGCTAGGTCAATTATCCTTGGTGGATCTCCAACCTGGTCATGGTTAAGCAACCTAGCAGAACGTGACGATTGTGCGTAGACTATAAGGCTCTTAACAAGGCATGACCCAAGGATAGCTTCCCGCTACCCCTCATTGATCAACTGGTCGATGCAACAGCTGGACACGAGTTACTTAGCATGATGGACGCCTTCTCCAGCTATAACCAGATCAAGATGCACCCCGGCGACCAGGAATGCACTACCTTCACCACTAACAAGGGCCTATATTGTTACAATGTCATGCCCTTTGGTTTGAAGAACGCTGGTGCAACTTATCGGTGGTTGATGAATGCCATCACTACTACAAAAATTGAATCAAACGACGGCTAAAAACCATCGTCTGATATGGAGGCAAACTGTCGTATATCGAGGCGCCGTCTGATGAAAGTTGATTATAGGGAATCGTCGTGTGAAGGGCTTGGCAGCATGTCGACAGCATGCTGGCAGCCTGTCAACAACATTAGTTATTGTGATTGTTATTCAGACAACGGGCATAAGATGTAACTGTTGTGTGATTACGATTTAGATGTCGCTTTATTTTATAACCGTTGTGTGAGTTTTATTTAGACTACCGTTTTTATTTTGTAGCCATTGTAACTTTTTTATACATTCGATGGTTCTCGATCTTAACAAAAAGTTTGGTGTGAAGGCTAATGTATTTGTGCTTTGAGACGACACATTGAGCTTTTACCATTGTGCTATAACATGTTGGACAATACTTTTCATTTATTCTTGTTTTCTAATTGTTACAGAAGTTCTAAACAATCAAATTAACTGAAATTCGACCATATATAAAATGTATTCAATACATTGATATCAAAAAGGGAGTATTTCCCTAATATTCATCCATAAAAACACTATAGGCATTTGTTCATTCCATGCATCAAAACCAAGTCTCTTTTATCTAACTCTCATCTTCCTTCCTTTTTTGCTGCTTGAAATCAATAGTAATCTGCAAAGTAAGGCCTAGAATCCCATTTGTTGACTAAGAGGCATCTCTTTGCAACCTCATGTTGACATCAGCAACTTAATTATAATACTTAAAACCGAAGACTTATGAATTCCTGCAAAGGATTACATACATCAGCTACTTATCTTGCATGAGTCCAAGTAGTTACCAGGTCTATTTATCACCATAAAGTACGTAGCAACTGAACTGAAGATTAAAACCAAGAATAAGAAAGCCACAAGTGCAAATCAGATTCCATAAACTATCGAAATAGCAACAAACAAGAAATGAAAACTGATCTTACCTACAATTGGTAGCAATAGCAGCGAGGCCATCAGTGGTAAAGCTTTCGCAGCTAACAAGAACCAAAGACTTAAATTAAATTCATACTACATACAAATGAAAGAGTCACACAAAATGGAAAAAGTAGCAGAAAACAAACTTGGAAGACAGTTGAAACAAGATTAGAGAAATCAGCTTCTACGCATCTAATTCAAGATAGAAGGGGGCAAATCTATAATCATTTTCTTTACCCTCATTTTATCAGATAATGAAACCATTGTAGGATTTTAAACTTGGTTTCATATATGACCTTCCCTAGAAAAATCTCTTGGTATCCAGAACTGAGGCACTGCTCACATCAGAAAGAAAATCCTAGCAACTCTACCTATTGATAGGTAGATTTGAAAGATATAGAAGGTCAAGCTTTGCAAACTATGAAATTTTCACACAATGAAACACATTGCTAAACATTGACAACCACATAACACATTGCTAAAGATCTAAAGAGGTTGAGAAAGAAATCATGACAGCTATAGAACAATTAATAATTGAACATTTGAATAACAATTGAAAGACAATTAATATATTGTATATATGGACAAGGATGTGGGAAGAACATCCCACCATAGATTTATTTGGTGGGTTCTCAATACTGCATCACCTTTATTAATCCTGAAATACACAAACCATTATATAGTGTGTGTATAATTCAATACCTCATTCAGTTAAAACCAGAACTACATAGAGATTTATACCAAGCTTACAACCTCGATAAAGGGAGGATTTAAGGATGACATGGTGTTTTTGTCACAGAGGTGCAAATGGACTGCCAATTTAATTGGTATCTCGAACTAGTGTCAGCAGCAACATATACCAAGCATACAAATATCATCAAAGCAAGACATAAATAGATAAATATAACTACTGCCAGCTCTATAATTTCAATTTGAGAAAAATGCACTAACAGTCCCTCAACTCTTGTGCACCGGCCAGTTTGATACCCAGACTCACAAAGTTATCAATGTGATACCTGGAGTCTTATATTGCTATCAACGATATACCTCCTTCAAAAATCTGTGACGTCTCCGTTAAAATGCTGACGTGGCAAGCACGTGGAGAAAAACAAAGAGAGGAATGACCAAAATAACCCAGACTGATGGCTTCAATGACTTATCTGCCCTTGAAATTATTTATTTATTTAGATAATTTTTTTCTTCTCTCCTTTCTCTCTCTCTCTCTCTCATTTTTCTATCACTTTTCGTTTCCTAGCTAGAAGGATGAACCCCAGATTCAACAAGAAGGATGAACTTCTATTCATCAACCCCATATTCAACAATTGATCAACAAGCAGGGAGTATCACACTTGCCGCTAACCATGTGATGTGGAATGAGTAACTCAGTGGGGGGACTTTTCTAGCTAATCCTTTTTCTATCACTTTTCGTTTTCAAGAAGGATGAACCCAGATTCAACAATTGATCAACAAGAAGGATGAACTCCTATTCATCAACCCCAGATTCAACAATTGAAACCAAGAAAGAAGAATCAAGAAAATACTAAAGCTTAATTAATCGCAGGAGCAGAGGAACACAATAGAGAGAAGGATATCGCAGAAGCAGAGCAACCCAGTAAAGAGAAGAATTCAAGACAATCTGTTACGGCATGTCCAATTCGCAGCAAACCAAACTTGATGTGCTGCACTGAAGCAAGAAAACGCACAGCCGCACAGGTAATCATGGAATTGGGATGGTCTACGAATTTGGATTAAGGATTGAAATTGGGGAAAACATCAATAGAAATCGAATTACATGATGATCAGAACCCGAAAACCTGGGGAAAATAGGCAAGGATCTGAGCGACGATCAAGTCAACTCAATTGATGAAGGAGGTCTTCACCCTCTGCGACACCGACACCGACACCGACACCGACAACGATGACAAGATCACCCCTACTGAATTGGAAATCCTAATGCGGTCCCTGGGCGGCAATCTGACCCAGGCCTAACTCAAATCCTTCAAGATCCTCGACAAAGACGTCACCGGGTTCGTCTCCGTCTCCTCTTGGTCTGGGTGCCAACTTCAACAAGATCGGCAACGTACAAGAATTTCAACAACTTCAACTATTTATTTCTTTTTTATCTTTTATTGATATTTTTGTCAATAAAAAATAAAAAATCGATTAATTCAGCCATTTGGGTAAAAAGACATGTTTGCCCTTTTTTATCCTCCACGTGCTTGCCACGTCAGCATTTTAACGGAGACGTCACGGAAATTTGACAGAGGTACGCCGTTGATAGCAATATAAGACTCTAGGTATCACATTGATAGCTTTGTGAGTCTGGGTATCAAACTGGCCGGTGCATAAGAGCTGAGGGACTGTTGGTGCATTTTTCTCTTTCAATTTTCATGTTCCTTCCTAACTAATCTAGTGAGCTATAGTTCAACTACTCCAGCCAAAATGATAAGGCCTCCAAATTCCACTAGAAGGCATATGTACTGTGGTCCCATCATATGTATGTGTTCTATTCCACAACCAAATAGCTTAAACCTTCACTATTTTAGCATAAAAATCACAAAGTTTCCTACTTTCTCTTTCTCCATATACTAATTGCTAGAAAATTTGTAAACTTCACTTGCAAATCACAATAAAGATTATCACTCCTTTAACTCTTTAAGAGTGCCATACATCCCTAAAATTATTCTTAATATTTAAACACAAAAATTGTTTGAACCCAAATGAAAACAAAGTAGAAGTAGCAGTGAAACTCATACAGTGTAATGGGCTGCTTGGAAAAGAGCAGAGCCATCAGCAAGACTAAACCCAGTAATATTTAAACAATGGGTTCTTCTTCTTGTGCAGAAGGCTCCTCTGCCTCTGGCATTTGATAAAGTTAGAGACAAATGCATGGGATTTGGTAAAGCTATTGTTATAACTGCTATTGCCAATGCCATCCTCACTGTCTCAAACACCGGATAACTGATAAAAATGAACTCTCAAAATTGCAAAATAACTTATTTCCAATCACAACATAAGCATCAGACACATACAAGCTATACATATCAACATACACAACACATTGAACAGGAAAATGTAGTGTGATAATTAACCCTTTCTGGCATGAGTACCTACCGTTCATCTTTTTGAATAAGGAACAACGGTGGGACTATGAAATTATATTTTAACATTTGAAGAACGAACTTTCCAATACCCATTTCCAGAAATATGTCTTCTTGGATGGCAGTGATCACAGCTACAACTTCTTGCATATAGTAATAGTATATATCAAACAAGTAAAAGGAATAAATGGATGTAGAAACTGAACTGAAGATTAAAAACAAGAATCGGAAAGCCACAATATCAAATACATTTTATCCTCTCCACGACACAAACTTGTAAATCCAATTTGAAGGGCTTTCTCAGCATAACTGTTGGTCCCCTAAACCACAGTTTGACTTACGAACTCCACAATCAATGAATCTAACAAAGTGGGCACATACATAAATGACTAAGAGTCAAAAGAGTGTGAACCAACCTCTTGCTCAATAAAAGCACAACAACTCAACAAGTCCCAAAGTGGCACTCAACAAGTACAAATTGCAATGCAGTCACAGAACAATGCAAAGTAAAGGCTTTGTTGTTCTTTCTCTAATTAACTAAAAGCAGCAAAATTGAAACAAACCCAAGAAATTAATTCTTTGAATCTAGCAACTTACATCCAGTAAGGTAATGAAACTTAGCAATTGAACATAATAATAAGTGTAGGATCAGAAAGGAAGTAATTAAATGAGTGAGAATTGAAGCAACCCACCAGAAACGTGTATAAATCTAGCACTCTCCTCAGTTTTGACTGAGCTCACCCTAGTAGAGACTTCAAACTTGGAGTTGAAAGATGACGAATTGAGAAAAATTAATAGAATTTACGTATGTTACTGCTTCTATACAGATAGAAATAGAAAGACTAGACCTTTTCTTCTTGGGAATGAAGAAGGCCTTCTCCAGATGTGCCGCCAGCAAGCCATTCTTCTTCATAATCTTGAACTACATCAGCATCTGAAGCCCTTGTGTTGGAATCAAATCTAGCAAGATCTTGATTCTAACAAGATCTGCAACCTCCGGGAGGAGATTCAACCCTGAAACATCAAACCCAGAATCACCCATTGTTTCCGTCACAAAATTCAACGCAGATCAAAGTGGGAAGTTGGGTTGGGTTGGGAATTAGGGTTTTCTGGGTTGGGGGAAATTGAAGCAGAGAGAGGCACACAGAGAGAGAGAGAGCGTTGGTTGGGCTTTGTAGAAGAAGAGATAGGGTTTGACAAGAGAAGGGTTTGTCGAGGAGAGAGAGAGTGAGAGAGGTCGGGGTTTGTCAAGAAGAGAGAGTTTTGGGGTTGCCGGTGAGTGCCGAGAGAGGGTTTTGTTTTAGTTTTGGATCTGTCGAGAGTGAGGGAAGTCGAAAGTGAGGTGTTGTCGAGAGAGGGCCAAGTTTTGTTATTTTTGTTATTTTTTTGGTCAAGCCTTAGGGTTTCAAGCCGATCTTATCAATCTAGACAAAGACTCACACAACAGATTTGTGTAAGACTGTGGTCTGACCGTAGTCATTTAAATTTCGAGTGTGTCTCCTATTAATTTGACTTCCCTCCTTGAAGAGTTGGAGAAAAATGTTGGTGGGAAATCTCCCTCCTTTATGTGAAACATATTAATCAGACCACAGTTTTATTGTTTCTCGTCATATGATTAATACATGTTGGGAAAAAATTTAGGGTTTGAGATGGGGTTTGGCACCACAGACATGGTTGGAAACTTGCCGCTTAGTTTTTTATTGTCATACAACGGTTTTGTCCTTAAACGTCTTCTGAACTAATTCATAATTTCATATCAGACGACGGATTTTATAAAAATGACGTCTAAAAAAATAAAAATCAATCAAACGGCGGAAAACTATAATGCGTCGTCTGAGAGGTATCGTCTGATTCAATTTTTGTAGTAGTGCATGTTCGCTGAGCATCTCGGAAAATCATAGAGGTATACATAGACTACATGTTTGTCAAAATCATCAAGGCCAGCTGACACGTGGCAAATCTCAGAATCATATTTGCCATTCTACTGGCTTATGGTATGCGTCTCAACCTAGAAAAATGTTTCTTTGGTGTCACCGCTAGCAAATTTCTAGGCTACATCGTCAGTGAACGGGGCATAGAGGCCAACCCTGACAAGGTACAAGCCATCCTCAACTTGAAGGCTCCTGAATGGAAGGTCCACGTTCAAAGCCTACAAGGAAAACTGACCGCCCTTTCTAGGTTTAGATCCAGACTCACCGACAAATGCCTCCCATTTCTTAAGCTGTTGAAAAGGACCCACAAGAAGGTAATCGACTGGACCCCAGATTGTGAGGCGGCATTCCAGGGCCTGGAAAAATACTAGGCGGCAGTTCCACTTCTCTCCATTCCTATTCAGGGTGAAATACTGTACATATATTTGGCGGTATCACCAACAGTGGTAAGCTGTGCCATTGTAAGTCGAGAGAACCACGAGGAGCTCCCAGTCTTCTATGCCGGCAGAGGCATGAATGGGGTTGAGACAAGGTATCCCTCGATGGAGCAACTCGCTCTTGCACTCATTGCCACCTCCAGGCGGCTCCGCCAGTACTTCCAGGCCCACACAATTCATGTCCTAACTAATCAACCGCTGAAGCAGGTAATGCAAAACCCTGAACATTCTAGCCGCCTCAGCAAGTGGGCCATCAAGCTCAACGAGTTCGACATTGACTACAAGCTAAGGACTGCCATGAAAGGTCAAGTAGTAGCATATTTCATTGCTGAGCTCACTGAGCGGCAGGATGAACCTAACTCAAGGGCAGAGGCCAACACAGAAATAATAACCACTGAGGAACCAGCCCCCCAGTAGCAGTCAGACTGGAACCTCCATGTAGACAGCTCCGCTTGCGCCAAGGCTTACGGCGCCGGAGTCATCTTGACAGGACCAGGAGAGTTAAACGTGGAATACGCGCTAAAGTTCAATTTCAAAGCCTCAAACAACATGGCAGAGTATGAAGCGCTCATTGCCGGCTTACTCCTCGTCATTGATTCAGAGGCTGACAGTGTCAACATATTCAGCGGCTCCCAGCTAGTCGTCAACCAGGTCAACGACAGCTTTCAGGCCAAGGACCAACAACTAGCGGCATACCTGGGGTATGCCAAGACACTCCTAAAAAATTCAAATTTCACACCATCACACAGATCCCTAGGGAAAAGAACGCAATGGCTGACTCACTGGTAAGATTGGTAACCGCCCCTCCACACCAAAGTCCGGCGGACACAAGGGTGGAGTGTCTTGACAGGCCAAGCATCACCAAAACCCTTGCGGAGATTTTCAACATTAAGGACAATCCCAGCTGGATGGATGAAATCATTGAGTATAAGCGCAATGGCACATTGCCAGCGGATAAAGTCGAAGTACGACAATTCAAGCGGAGGGCAGTTCTCTACAACATTCAGAATGGCAAGCTTTACCGCCAAGGATTCACCCATCCCAACCTTCAGTGTCTAACCCCAGAGGAGGGGAAGGTTGTCCTTGCCATGATACACGTTGGGGAATGCGAAAGCCATTCCGGCGCCAGATCTCTGGCCAATCGCACAATGGGACAAGGCTACTTCTGGCCCACACTCGGAGACTATAGATACCTTCACTAGTATGGAGAAATATCTATGTCACCAAGCATATGTAACACCATCTTTGAGGGGCCCACAAGCCATGGTGGGATCCAACCACGATATGCATCCCGTAGCCCTATGTCCAAGCTATGCCGTGGTAGTCGAAAGTGCTTAAGAGCTTGTCGGGAAGCCAATTTCCCAACCATGACAATATGCCTTCACAACAAGCTTTGAAGACTAGAAGAAGGGACTTTGAGTCCCACATTGGAAAACAAGTGTAAGAGGGGAGGCTCCCTTACTTATAAAAGGGAACTCCACCCACTTAGATAGCCATCCCATTACAACTTTTGTAATCTTGTTGAGCCTCAAGGCCCACACATAGTAATGCTTTAAGTGGAGGTAGTCTCCCCCAAAGTGGGAGACGAACCACTATACTT
This sequence comes from Rosa multiflora, assembly GCA_002564525.1. Classification (NCBI taxonomy): domain Eukaryota; kingdom Viridiplantae; phylum Streptophyta; class Magnoliopsida; order Rosales; family Rosaceae; genus Rosa; species Rosa multiflora. Next base: position 69,830 of record BDJD01000651.1, read on the forward strand.
GTCGGCGTTATCACTCTCTCTCTCTCTCTCTCTCTCTCTCTTTTCTCTTTAACGTTAATTAGAGTCTTCGGTTTCTAACATTAACATTGGCGCCGTCTGTGGGAAGCCAACACAACTGCTTCGTCACTTTTCACATGCTCAACATCAATTCAAAGTTGGTCAACGCCAAGTCAATGCTTGGTCAGCGTCAAGTCAACTGACTGAACGCTAAAAAAAAAAAAAACAAAATTTTGGCAACTTGTGCTCCGTCAACTTTGCATGTTGCTCTAGCATCAACACAATTCCATCCTTAGAGGTAAAACACACAGAAAGGGTGCTTGGCGGTGAAACCAAAAAAAAAAAAAAAAAAAAAAAAAAAAAACTAACTTTTGGGCCTTTACTCTGGACACCCAGAAGTGTACTCTGGACACCCATGAGTCTCTTGCTGGCATCAAATGATCAAACTACTCCGAGTCTCTTGTCGGTGCCAAACTTCTCTCTTGTTTGCCAGCCAAAGACAACTTTCGCCCTGCAGTCAGGGTCATGCTCCATAAAGCCGCGCGAGTAGCCAACTCCTTGATCATCGTCATCTTCAATTCTTATTGCACTTATGGAGGTCATCATCTGTCATTGATCACAATTCAGTCGTTGACCACTACTCCACCAACCGATCAGTAGTAGGACCAAGTGCTAGGACCTCCACTAAGCACCTCCGCTAAGCCCCATCCACCATTTGCCTCTGCCAACCAAAGACAACGTCAATCTTTGCAATCTTGGCGGCCCATCAAGCTTCGATAATGCCATCTAATGTAAGCACCCTAAAACTACTTTGGGCATAGCTGCCTCCAACCTACTTCTCGTCATGCTCCATCCACTTAAACTCTGAAGCTGCATCAACGATTGACGACGACACTTTGTGCTGAAATATGTTTATGAGCTCCTCTCTTAACGGCGACGCTAGCCTCTGATCATCCCTATTCATAAATCCTTAAAGGAAGGGATGGATTTCAAAACTTTTTAATTAGTGCGGAATTAGTTTAACCATTAAACTACTAACTAAACATAAAACTCATTCCTTTAACCCATGATCTTGGCTTATTGTGATATATATATAAACATAGCATGCTTAGTAGGGAAGAACAAATAGGGAGTTTATGTTTTACTCACCCTTGGAGCATTATCTCAATCCGATCCAAGTGAACCACCAAAGTTCCTCTCCTTAATCTCTCCTTGTGTGTGTCTCCTCCACCATGAAGCACCTTGGATTGAGAACTCCTTCTCGTGCTTGTAGTCTCCTTCTTGATGTTTCAACTAGAGCCACAAAAGGATGTGACCTCTAAGGATCTTCACCAAGTGAATCAAGAGATGAAGAAGATGAAAGAAAAGAAGAAGATATGCAAGTGTTCTTCCTTCCTTGTGATAACACCAACTTGTGCTTGAGAACTCTCTCTTTTCAACTAAAAGAAGATTGTGTGAAGACACACTCAAGCTTACAACCTCTTTATCTTTGCCCATGCTTTCCCCTTTTATAATTGGAAATAACTTCAACCACTAAAAGTGAAATATTGACTTTCACAAAGCCAATATGTTGGCTGGTCTATATATGCTATTGGGCACTAAAAATGTGTCTTGAGCTTTCATTCAAGTTTCACTTAGTGAACCCCAAGTCCTCACCAAAACCAGACAATCATTTATGCTCAATAGATTCGGTTTTACCCGAAAGACCTAATTATGACCAAATAATAAATCTAATTAATCATTTGGTCATAACCAACTCTTGCTTAATCTTCTTCATATACTATCTCAAGGATCCACTTATATGGTGTGTGATCTCTTAGATTCTAATTAACAAGGCAGTGAAGTTTATAGAACCATTCTATTTCAATTACGAATCAAAACTCCTTTTTGATTCTCCCTTGTTATCAGGATCATAAATGATTATCAATCCTCGGGGACTTCATAAGCCATGAGTGATGTCTTGTAACATATCATGACTACCCTAGTTAATGTAGAATAACCTATTCAATTGGAATTACAATACAATACGGTCCTTTTCTAACACGATGTTCTAAATCACATCATTGGGGTATGGAATTGATATGTCAACCACCTAATGTGATTTCCTTTGTTATGTGATTCGTATTAGAAACTCCTTTCTAATCTCATTCAATGCTTTGGCCAAAGACTCATTGAATCACATCTTTGAACATCCACCTTATTTACTTAAGGTTAGAGATTCCTTATTGTACACTCACATGTCTCTATGACCGAATTGATTACACCAATGAATGCATCAATCATATCCGTTAAGGGACATAATATTATTGCATCATCAAGTGTTAATCCACTCACTCATAAGACAACCATGGTGTCTCAGGTCAAATGACTAATTTGTATTAGAGAGAATTTTGAGAACAGTACATGAACTTAAGCCCACTCCGAATTTTGGTGCCCAACGTTTATATAACTCAAAATAAGTACATGAACTTTTAATCCCGACCCAGTTTTCATACATGCCGTCACTAACACCGTTAACATCTATGCCACGTGGCATAGTAATAAGGCATAGGTGTTAACGGTGTTAGTGACGACATGTATGAAAATTAGGTCGGGATTAAAAGTTCATGTACTTATTTTGGGTTATATAAACGTTAGGCACCAAAATTCGAAGTGGCCTTAAGTTCATGTACTGTTCTTAAAAATTTCCCTTTGTATTATTACAATTTAGAGTTCAAGTTTGACATGTAAGTAAAACTCCATACAAGAACTCTAACGATCGCGTTTGGTGTACTCTTTTCAATAAGAGCACCCACATACTTGTATTAGTGTCTCCACACGAATGATAAGAGACATATCATCCTCCATATTGAGAATACATAGTATGTGCTAGTCTTTCCGGATTATCAATGTCCAAATGATAATCCTATGACTAGGAACCTTTTAGGATAAGAGTGTAAAAGAGTAAAGGTCTCACACATCTAACTCTTTAGATTACTTTCTCTTTAACTTATATTCCTTAGACCTTGTTCATTCAAATATCAAATATAAGCAATGAACAATAAACTTGTGATTTAGGAATCTATCGTCTGATAGGAACTTAGACAACAATTAGTAATTTGTTTGTGTTGTAGGATTTGTATAAGGTATAACAGTCCACTGATGGGATATGTCATCTAATAGGAACTCAGACCACAGTTCTTATTATATTTTGTTGTGGTTTATGAATCTCAGTCAACATATTATTGTTATATCTATTGTCTGATTTCAATAACAGACGACAATAACTTTATTATACATGTTACCGGAATGGAGATCACACAACGTCAATTTGTTATTTCTGTTGTCTGAAATGAAGTTCAGACAACATGTATTATTTGTTGTTTCTAGATGTGATATGTAAGTGGACCTCAGACAATGGTTTTGTGAACCCTTCTGTTGTGTGATACCTTTGGAAACTACAGTCATCTTTGCACAATTGTTGCAAATGTGAATGTTCAATCATATCCCAAACAAATCCAAAATAAAACATTGTCATATATCAATTACATCTATTTCTTACATTGTCAATCTAAAACATTTCCAAAAGTACATAGTTATATCCAGATACGATCAAATCCAGCAATCCTAACCAAAAACAACCTCAATCTAGGAAGTAATAATATTGTCTATCTTGTAAAATCAAGATTACCAAAATAAGTCACCAACCACTAACTAGATGCAATACTACTGCTTACATATATGTTTTAACAACATATTTTGCCTACTCGTTTCCGACTTCATCAATGTGTTGCTGGGTATACGCTGCTTTCCCTCTTTTCTCCCACTGAAACAAATTGATTTGCTCTTAGTGTTCAGAAAACCATCCAATAACTTAGAACCATAAACTTATATACAACATCCAATACATACAGCAAGCCTGCTAGGATGAATAGTCTTTAATAAGAAATTAAGAATAGAACTATGAGACAAAAGCTTCATAATCATAAAGGAAGCATATTCAAGCAGTATTGTTTTACCTTGAAAAGGCATTCAGTGTTATTCCCATGTTGTACTTATAACTTCTTGGCTTCAAGAGCAAGTTCAAGGTCTTCAGACAATAACCAAAAGCTGGTTGTGGACGACTGAACACATGAGAAATGGAAAGAAGGTATCATATGAATCTTTGCAGCTGCTTCCAGATCTTTACTGTGTGGAGCTTTTCAGTTAACTTTGCTTTGTTTCAAAGCTGCTTCCATGTTTCTGGTGCTACCATTCTGTCAAGAATGCTCAATTATTGAGTACAACTAAAAGAAAAATTACGACACATCAACTCTAGTTTTCAGGACTTGGCAGATATATAATTGCTTATTAAGTCATGGGAGGAAGTGTTTGAAGCTGAAATGTATCTAATTTCCAGATGTAGCTTTTCATGAACTAAAAAAATGCACATATGTAGCACTCATCAAATGCATCAGACTATCTCATACCTAGAGAAATTTCTGCACAAAAAGATTAACTCTGAAAGTTAAAAACCATCACAACATCAATTTCATGCTTTAATATTTGAGCTCAAAACATCAATAACCAAGAGATCAAGTATCATATCTAAGAACTAAATACATGAAAAGAAATTCCAAAATAAACCTTAAAAACCACACAAAACAACTGAGATTGTAATCGATCAGAAAAAAGAAAAAAAAACAACTACAACAACAACAATAACGACAACAAAAAGTGTTCAGCAATGAAGGAGACTGATGAAGAATACAACCAGAATATTTTAAGTCAAGATTTGGAAAGTAGTTCAAATAAATCTAGGCTTTTATTATTAGGATTCTTATAATTATTAGGATTATTTCTTTAGGATTCTTTAAGGATATTCCTAGTTATTCTAGAATTATCTTAGCCTCCCTATATATAGAGGCCTTTGTAGTCGTTTATTTGCAGAATTGAGTTAATAAAAATTGAAAGCTTTTGCTTCTCTCCAGGTTTGTGTGATGCAACCTAAACTTAGGTGTGATGCCTAAGTTCTCTGGGTGTGATGCCTAGAAACCCTACTGGTGTGATGCTAGTAGTTCTATCCCTTCTCTTCTTCAGTTTCTTATTCTAAATCCCTTTTCTTTCTAACAATCGAGACTGTTGCAAATAAACCCCAGTTTTGCAGTTCTTTTGCCTCTTGTCCTGCATCAGAGACACATTCCCAATACAGCTAATAACTCAACTTTAATTAATGTATATCATAATTTCTCCACATACTCATCATAAATCATTTGTAGACAAACAAAATGAAATGTTGAGACATTTTATGTCCAAGCAGACTCATTATTACCAAGAAGTTCTGGGATGATTTAAAACTCTGAACACCTCATTGTGATGCTTCCACTTGTTTCTGAAAGCAAATAAGTAGCAGTCAGAAAAAGCTAAATATACAATATAAAGGCCATAGTTACATCAGTTACTCCTACTGGAATGCAGCTAGGCCATTCAGGTCAGACATATCCAACAATGCTTACCTGTTGCAGTCCAACTCAGTTTATTTTCTCAGATGCTAGAGTTTACTACGGTGGTCCAAGCGAAACTAAGAAACCTATTGAAGAAAAAGCACACTATATTGGCCTGACCAAACCTAAATCTAGCTAAATTGATCCATTGGTTGCTCTATGTGACAACTTCATACGAAACCAACATTTCGTGATAATGTACTAAAGATGGCCATATGTTAACAATGGTCCCATATGATCTGATAATAATTGCAAATTTTAGTTCATCCAAACCACTAACAATTGAATACCAAGCCTCTATAAATAAGAGGTGAATTTTAGAATTATTCTCCAAGTTTTTTTGCATGGAGATCAAGAAAACAGTAATTGTAAACATACGTGCATGAATTGTTATTTATACATTTGAGCACTCTAATTATGCTTTTGGCATCCTACATCTCTTTTAGCATGCTCATGTCACTTTCCATATCTGATGTCTGGGCCAAACTATAACAAAATAAAAAAGAGATGATGATGATGA